>JAUMJM010000117.1:0-18994 GCA_033558235.1 Neomorphus geoffroyi
CTTGGGAGGGGACTGGGTACATGGGAGGGGCAGGGACTGGGGAGGGGACTGGGGACTTGGGAGGGGCAGGGACGTGGGAGGGGACTGGGGACATGGGAGGGGCAGGGACTTGGGAGGGGACTGAGGACTTGGGAGGGGCAGGGACTGGGGAGGGGACTGGGGACATGGGAGGGGCAGGGACTTGGGAGGGGCAGGGACTTGGGAGGAAACTGGGGATATGGGAAGGGCAGGGACTTGGGAGGGGACTGGGGACATGGGAGGGACAGGGACTGGGGACATGGGAGGGGCAGAGACTTGGGAGTGGCAGGGACTGGGGAGGGGATTGGGGACATGGGAGGGGCAGGGACTTGGGAGGGGACTGGGGACATGGGAAGGGCAGGGACGTGGGAGGAGCAGGGACTGGGGAGGGGTCTGGGGACATGGGAGGGGCAGGGACTTGGGAGGGGACTGGGGACATGGGAGGGGCAGGGACTTGGGTGGGGACTTGGGTCGGGCAGGGATTAAGGAGTGGACTAAGGACATGGGAGAGGCAGGGACTGTGGAGGGGACTGGGGACATGGGAGGGGCAGGGACTGGGGAGGGGACTGGGGAAATTGGAGGGGCAGGGACTTGGGAGGGGACTGCGGACTTTGGAAGGGCAGGGACTGGGGAGGGGACTGGGGACATGGGAGGGGCAGGGACTTGGGAGGGGAAGGGGACATGGGAGGGGCAGGGACTTGGGAGGGGACTGGGGACTTGGGAGGGGCAGGGAGTTGGGAGGGGACTTGGGAGGTGCAGGGATTGGGAAGGGGACTGGGGACATGGGAGGGGCAGGGACGTCGGAGGGGCAGGGACTTGGGAGAGGATTGGGGACATGGGAGGGGCAGGGACTTGGGAGGGGACTGGGGACATGGGAGGGGCAGAAACTTGGGAGTGGCAGGGTCTGGGGAGGGGATTGGGGACATGGGAGGGGCAGGGACTTGGGATAGGACTGGGGACATGGGAGGGGCAGGGACTTGGGAGAGGCAGGGACTGGGAAGGGGACTGGGGACTTGAGAGGGGCAGGGACTTGGGAGGGGACTGGGGACATGGGAGGGGCAGGGACTTGGGAGGGGACTGGGGAAATGGGAGGGGCAGGGACTTGGGAGGGGACTGGGGACATGGGAGGGGCAGAGACTTAAGAGGGGCAGGGATTGGGGAGGGGACTGGGGACATGGGAGGGGCAGGGACTTGGGTGGGAACTGGGGACATAGGAGGGGCAGGGACGTGGGAGGGGCAGGGACTTGGGAGGGGACTGGGGACATGGGAGGGGCAGGGAGTTGGGAGTGGCAGGAACTGGGGAGGGGATTGGGGACATGGGAGGGGCAGAGACTTGGGAGTGGCAGGGACTGGGGAGGGGATTGGGGACATGGGAGGGGCAGGGACTTGGGAGGGGACTTGGGACATGGGAGGGGCAGGGACTTGGGAGGGGACTGGGGACATGGGAGGGGCAGAGACTTGGGAGTGGCAGGGACTGGGGAGGGGACTGAGGACATGGGAGGGGCAGGAACTGGGGAGGGGACTGGGGAAATTGGAGGGGCAGGGACTTGGGAGGGGACTGGGGACTTTGGAAGGGCAGGGACTGGGGAGGGGACTGGGGACATGGGAGGGGCAGGGACTTGGGAGGGGAAGGGGACATGGGAGGGGCAGGGACTTGGGAGGGGACTGGGGACATGGGAGGGGGTTGGGGACTTGGGAGGGGTCTGGGGACATGGGAGGGGCAGGGACTTGGGAGGGGACTGGGGACATGGGAGGGGCAGGGACTTGGGAGGGAACTGGGGAAATGGGAGGGGCAGGGACTGGGGAGGGGACTGGGGACTTGGGAGGGGCAGGGACGTGGGAGGGGACTGGGGAAATGGGAGGGGCAGGGACTTGGGAGGGGGACTGGGGACATGGGAGGGGCAGGGACTTGGGAGGGGACTTGGGAGGGGCAGGGATTGGGGAGGGGACTGGGGACATGGGAGGGGAAGGGACGTAGGAGGGGCAGGGACTGGGGAGGGGACTGGGGACTTGGGAGGGGTAGGGACTGGGGAGGGGACTTGGGAGGGGCAGGGATTGGGAAGGGGACTGGGGACATGGGAGGGGTAGGGACTTGGGAGGGGAAGGGGACATGGGAGGGGCAGGGACTTGGGAGGGGACTGGGGAAATGGGAGGGGCAGGGACTTGGGAGGGGACTGGGGACTTGGGAGGGGCAGGGAGTTGGGAGGGGACTTGGGAGGTGCAGGGATTGGGAAGGGGACTGGGGACATGGGAGGGGCAGGGACGTGGGAGGGGACTGGGGACTTGGGAGAGGATTGGGAACATGGGAGGGGCAGGGACTTGGGAGGGGACTGGGGACATGGGAGGGGCAGGGACTGGGGAGGGGACTGGGGACTTGGGAGGGGCAGGGACTTGGGAGGGGACTGGGTACATGGGAGGGGCAGGGACTGGGGAGGGGACTGGGGACATGGGAGGGGCAGGACTTGGGAGGGGCAGGGACTTGGGAGGAAACTGGGGACATGGGAAGGGCAGGGACTTGGGAGGGGACTGGGGACATGGGAGGGACAGGGACTGGGGAGGGGACTGGAGACATGGGAGGTGCAGAGACTTGGGAGTGGCAGGGACTGGGGAGGGGATTGGGGACATGTGAGGGGCAGGGACTTGGGAGGGGACTGGGGACATGGGAGGGGGAGGGACGTGGGAGGGGCAGGGACTGGGGAGGGGACTGGGGACATGGGAGGGGAAGGGAGTTGGGAGTGGCAGGGACTGGGGAGGGGTCTGGGGACATGGGAGGGGCAGGGACTTGGGAGGGGACTGGGGAAATGGGAGGGGCAGGGACTTGGGAGGGGACTGGGGACATGGGAGGGGCAGAGACATGGGAGGGGACTTGGGAGGGGCAGGGATTGGGGCAGGGGACTGGGGACATGGGAGGGGCAGGGACGTGGGAGGGGTAGGGACTGGGGAGGGGACTGGGGACATGTGAGGGACAGGGACTGGGGAGGGGACTGGGGAAATTGGAGGGGCAGGGACTTGGGAGGGGACTGGGGACTTTGGAAGGGCAGGGACTGGGGAGGGGACTGGGGACATGGGAGGGGCAGGGACTTGGGAGGGGAAGGGGACATGGGAGGGGCAGGGACTTGGGAGGGGACTGGGGAAATGGGAGGGGCAGGGACTTGAGAGGGGACTGGGGACTTGGGAGGGGCAGGGAGTTGGGAGGGGACTTGGGAGGTGCAGGGATTGGGAAGGGGACTGGGGACATGGGAGGGGCAGGGACGTGGGAGGGGACTGGGGACTTGGGAGAGGATTGGGAACATGGGAGGGGCAGGGACTTGGGAGGGGACTGGGTACATGGGAGGGGTAGAAACTTGGGAGAGGCAGGGGACTGGGAAGGGGACTGGGGACTTGAGAGGGGCATGGACTTGGGAGGGGACTGGGTACATGGGAGGGGCAGGGACTGGAGAGGGGACTGGGGACTTGGGAGGGGCAGGGACTTGGGAGGGGACTGGGGACATGGGAGGGGCAGGGACTGGGGAGGGGACTGGGGACATGGGAGGGGCAGGGACTTGGGAGGGGCAGGGACTTGGGAGGAAACTGGGGACATGGGAAGGGCAGGGACTTGGGAGGGGACTGGGGACATGGGAGGGACAGGGACTGGGGAGGGGACTGGGGACATGGGAGGGGCAGAGACTTGGGAGAGGCAGGGACTGGGGAGGGGATTGGGGACATGGGAGGGGCAGGGACTTGGGAGGGGACTGGGGACATGGGAGGGGGAGGGACGTGGGAGTGGCAGGGACTGGGGAGGGGACTGGGGACATGGGAGGGGCAGGGAGTTGGGAATGGCAGGGACTGGGGAGGGGTCTGGGGACATGGGAGGGGCAGGGACTTGGGAGGGGACTGGGGACATGGGAGGGGCAGAGACTTGGGAGGGGCAGGGATTGGGGAGGGGACTGGGGACATGGGAGGGGCAGGGACTTGGGTGGGAACTGGGGACATAGGAGGGGCAGGGACGTGGGAGGGGCAGGGACTGTGGAGGGGACTGGGGACATGGGAGGGGCAGGGAGTTGGGGAGTGGCAGGGACTGGGAGGGGATTGGGGACATGGGAGGGGCAGAGACTTGGGAGGGGCAGGGACTTGGGAGGGGACTGGGGACATGGGAGGGGCAGGGACTGGGGATGGGACTGGGGACTTGGGGGGGCAGGGACTTGGGAGGGGACTGGGGACATTGGAGGGGCAGGGACTGGGGAGGGGATTGGTGACATGGGAGGGGCAGGGACTGGGGAGGGGCAGGGACTTCGGAGGAAATTGGGGACATGGGAAGGGCAGGGACTTGGGAGGGCACGGGGGACATGGGAGGGACAGGGACTTGGGAGGGGACTGGGGACATGGGAGGGGCAGGGACTGGGGAGGGGACTGGGGACTTTGGAAGGGCAGGGACTGGGGAGGGGACTGGGGACATGGGAGGGGCAGGGACTTGGGAGGGGAAGGGGACATGGGAGGGGCAGGGACTTGGGAGGGGACTGGGGACATGGGAGGGGGTTGGGGACTTGGGAGGGGACTGGGGACATGGGAGGGGCAGGGACTTGGGAGGGGACTGGGGACTTGGGAGGCGCAGGGACTTGGGAGGGGACTGGGGACATGGGAGGGGCAGGGACTGGGGAGTGGCAGGGACTGGGGAAGGGACTGGGGAGAAGGGAGGGTCAGGGACATGGGAGGGGACTGGGGAAATGGGAGGGGCAGGGACCTGGGAGGGGACTGGGGACAAGGGAGGGGCAGGGACTTGGGAGTGGACTTGGGAGTGGCAGGGTTTGGGGAGGGGACTGGGGACATGGGAGGGGCAGGGACGTGGGAGGGGCAGGGACTGGGGAGGGGACTGGGGACATGGGAGGGGCGGGGAGTTGGGAGGGGACTGGAGAAATGGGAGGGGCAGGGACTTGGGATGGGACTCGGTACATGGGAGGGGCAGGGACTTGGGAGGGGAAGGGGACATGGGAGGGGCAGGGACTTGGGAGGGGACTGGGGACTTGGGAGGGGCAGGGACTTGGGAGGGGACTGGGGACATGGGAGGGGCAGGGACCTGGGAGGGGACTTGGGAGGGGCAGGGATTGGGAAGGGGACTGGAGACATGGGAGGGGCAGGGACTTGGGTGGGGACTGGGGACATGGGAGGGGCAGGGACGTGGGAGGGGCAGGGACTGGGGAGGGGACTGGGGACATGGGAGGGGCAGGGACTGCGGAGGGGCCTCGGGACTTGGGAGTGGCAGGGAGTTGGGATTGGCAGGGACTGGGGAGGGGACTGGGGACATAGGAGGGGCAGGGACTATGGAGGGGCAGGGACTTGGGAGGGGACTGGGGACATGAGAGGGGCAGGGACTGCGGAGGGGACTGGGGACTTGGGAGGGGCAGGGACTTGGGTGGGGACTGGGGACATGGGAGGGGCAGGGACTGGGGAGGGGACTGGGGACATGGGAGGGACAGGGACTGGGGAGGGGACTGGGGACATGGGAAGGGCAGGGACTTGGGAGGGGACTGGGGACTTGGGAGGGGCAGGGACTTGGGAGGGGACTGGGGACATGGGAGGGGCAGGGACTGGGGAGGGGACTGGGGACTTGGGAGGGGCAGGGACTGGGGAGGGGACTGGGGACATGGGAGGGGCAGGGACTTGGGAGGGGCAGGGACTTGTGAGGAAACTGGGGACATGGGAAGGGCAGGGACTTGGGAGGGGACTGGGGACATGGGAGGGGCAGAGACTTGGGAGTGGCAGGGACTGGGGAGGGGATTGGGGACATGGGATGGGCAGGGACTTGGGAGGGGACTGGGGACATGGGAAGGGCAGGGACGTGGGAGGAGCAGGGACTGGGGGGGTGTCTGGGGACATGGGAGGGGCAAGGACTTTGGAGGGGACTGGGGACATGGGAGGGGCAGGGACTTGGGTGGGGACTTGGGTGGGGCAGGGATTGGGGAGGGGCCTGGGGACATGGGAGGGGCACGGACTGGGGAGGGGACCGGGGAAATTGGAGGGGCAGGGACTTGGGAGGGGACTGGGGACTTTGGAAGGGCAGGGACTGGGGAGGGGACTGGGGACATGGGAGGGGCAGGGACTTGGGAGGGGAAGGGGACATGGGAGGGGCAGGGACTTGGGAGGGGACTTGGGAGGGGCAGGGATTGGGGAGGGGACTGGGGACATGGGAGGGGAAGGGACGTAGGAGGGGCAGGGACTGGGGAGGGGACTGGGGACTTGGGAGGGGCAGGGACTGTTGAGGGGATTTGGGAGGGGCAGGGATTGGGAAGGGGACTGGGGACATGGGAGGGGTAGGGACTTGGGAGGGGAAGGGGACATGGGAGGGGCAGGGACTTGGGAGGGGACTGGGGAAATGGGAGGGGCAGGGACTTGGGAGGGGACTGGGGACTTGGGAGGGGCAGGGAGTTGGGAGGGGACTTGGGAGGTGCAGGGATTGGAAAGGGGACTGGGGACATGGGAGGGGCAGGGACGTGGGAGGGGACTGGGGACTTGGGAGAGGATTGGGAACATGGGAGGGGCAGGGACTTGGGAGGGGACTGGGGACATGGGAGGGGCAGGGACTGGGGAGGGGACTGGGGACTTGGGAGGGGCAGGGACTTGGGAGGGGACTGGGGACTTGAGAGGGGCAGGGACTTGGGAGGGGACTGGGGACATGGGAGGGGCAGGGACTTGGGAGGGTACTGGGGACTTGGGAGGGGCAGGGACTGGGGAGGGGACTGGGGACATGGGAGGGGCAGGGACTTGGGAGGGGCAGGGACTTGGGAGGAAACTTGGGACATGGGAAGGGCAGGGACTTGGGAGGGGACTGGGGACATGGGAGGGACAGGGACTGGGGAGGGGACTGGGGACATGGGAGGGGCAGAGACTTGGGAGGGGACTGGGGACATGGGAGGGGCAGAGACTTGGGAGTGGCAGGGACTGGAGAGGGGATTGGGGACATGGGAGGGGCAGGGACTTGGGAGGGGACTGGGGACATGGGATGGGGAGGGACGTGGGAGGGGCAGGGACTGGGGAGGGGACTGGGGACATGGGAGGGGCAGGGAGTTGGGAGTGGCAGGGACTGGGGAGGGGACTGGGGACATGGGAGGGGCAGGGAGTTGGGAGTGGCAGGGACTGGGGAGGGGACTGGGGACATGGGAGGGGCAGGGACTTGGGAGGGGACTGGGGAAATGGGAGGGGCAGGGACTTGGGAGGGGACTGGGGACATGGGAGGGGCAGAGACTTGGGAGGGGCAGGGATTGGGGAGGGGACTGGGGACATGGGAGGGGCAGGGACTTGGGTGGGAACTGGGGACATAGGAGGGGCAGGGACGTGGGAGGGGCAGGGACTGTGGAGGGGACTGGGGACATGGGAGGGGCAGGGAGTTGGGAGTGGCAGGGACTGGGGAGGGGATTGGGGACATGGGAGGGGCAGAGACTTGGGAGGGGCAGGGACTTGGGAGGGGACTGGGGACATGGGAGGGGCAGGGACTGGGGATGGGACTGGGGACTTGGGGGGGCAGGGACTTGGGAGGGGACTGGGGACATTGGAGGGGCAGGGACTGGGGAGGGGATTGGTGACATGGGAGGGGCAGGGACTGGGGAGGGGCAGGGACTTCGGAGGAAATTGGGGACATGGGAAGGGCAGGGACTTGGGAGGGCACGGGGGACATGGGAGGGACAGGGACTTGGGAGGGGACTGGGGACATGGGAGGGGCAGGGACTGGGGAGGGGACTGGGGACTTTGGAAGGGCAGGGACTGGGGAGGGGACTGGGGACATGGGAGGGGCAGGGACTTGGGAGGGGAAGGGGACATGGGAGGGGCAGGGACTTGGGAGGGGACTGGGGACATGGGAGGGGGTTGGGGACTTGGGAGGGGACTGGGGACATGGGAGGGGCAGGGACTTGGGAGGGGACTGGGGACTTGGGAGGCGCAGGGACTTGGGAGGGGACTGGGGACATGGGAGGGGCAGGGACTGGGGAGTGGCAGGGACTGGGGAAGGGACTGGGGAGAAGGGAGGGTCAGGGACATGGGAGGGGACTGGGGAAATGGGAGGGGCAGGGACCTGGGAGGGGACTGGGGACAAGGGAGGGGCAGGGACTTGGGAGTGGACTTGGGAGTGGCAGGGTTTGGGGAGGGGACTGGGGACATGGGAGGGGCAGGGACGTGGGAGGGGCAGGGACTGGGGAGGGGACTGGGGACATGGGAGGGGCGGGGAGTTGGGAGGGGACTGGAGAAATGGGAGGGGCAGGGACTTGGGATGGGACTCGGTACATGGGAGGGGCAGGGACTTGGGAGGGGAAGGGGACATGGGAGGGGCAGGGACTTGGGAGGGGACTGGGGACTTGGGAGGGGCAGGGACTTGGGAGGGGACTGGGGACATGGGAGGGGCAGGGACCTGGGAGGGGACTTGGGAGGGGCAGGGATTGGGAAGGGGACTGGAGACATGGGAGGGGCAGGGACTTGGGTGGGGACTGGGGACATGGGAGGGGCAGGGACGTGGGAGGGGCAGGGACTGGGGAGGGGACTGGGGACATGGGAGGGGCAGGGACTGCGGAGGGGCCTCGGGACTTGGGAGTGGCAGGGAGTTGGGATTGGCAGGGACTGGGGAGGGGACTGGGGACATAGGAGGGGCAGGGACTATGGAGGGGCAGGGACTTGGGAGGGGACTGGGGACATGAGAGGGGCAGGGACTGCGGAGGGGACTGGGGACTTGGGAGGGGCAGGGACTTGGGTGGGGACTGGGGACATGGGAGGGGCAGGGACTGGGGAGGGGACTGGGGACATGGGAGGGACAGGGACTGGGGAGGGGACTGGGGACATGGGAAGGGCAGGGACTTGGGAGGGGACTGGGGACTTGGGAGGGGCAGGGACTTGGGAGGGGACTGGGGACATGGGAGGGGCAGGGACTGGGGAGGGGACTGGGGACTTGGGAGGGGCAGGGACTGGGGAGGGGACTGGGGACATGGGAGGGGCAGGGACTTGGGAGGGGCAGGGACTTGTGAGGAAACTGGGGACATGGGAAGGGCAGGGACTTGGGAGGGGACTGGGGACATGGGAGGGGCAGAGACTTGGGAGTGGCAGGGACTGGGGAGGGGATTGGGGACATGGGATGGGCAGGGACTTGGGAGGGGACTGGGGACATGGGAAGGGCAGGGACGTGGGAGGAGCAGGGACTGGGGGGGTGTCTGGGGACATGGGAGGGGCAAGGACTTTGGAGGGGACTGGGGACATGGGAGGGGCAGGGACTTGGGTGGGGACTTGGGTGGGGCAGGGATTGGGGAGGGGCCTGGGGACATGGGAGGGGCACGGACTGGGGAGGGGACCGGGGAAATTGGAGGGGCAGGGACTTGGGAGGGGACTGGGGACTTTGGAAGGGCAGGGACTGGGGAGGGGACTGGGGACATGGGAGGGGCAGGGACTTGGGAGGGGAAGGGGACATGGGAGGGGCAGGGACTTGGGAGGGGACTTGGGAGGGGCAGGGATTGGGGAGGGGACTGGGGACATGGGAGGGGAAGGGACGTAGGAGGGGCAGGGACTGGGGAGGGGACTGGGGACTTGGGAGGGGCAGGGACTGTTGAGGGGATTTGGGAGGGGCAGGGATTGGGAAGGGGACTGGGGACATGGGAGGGGTAGGGACTTGGGAGGGGAAGGGGACATGGGAGGGGCAGGGACTTGGGAGGGGACTGGGGAAATGGGAGGGGCAGGGACTTGGGAGGGGACTGGGGACTTGGGAGGGGCAGGGAGTTGGGAGGGGACTTGGGAGGTGCAGGGATTGGAAAGGGGACTGGGGACATGGGAGGGGCAGGGACGTGGGAGGGGACTGGGGACTTGGGAGAGGATTGGGAACATGGGAGGGGCAGGGACTTGGGAGGGGACTGGGGACATGGGAGGGGCAGGGACTGGGGAGGGGACTGGGGACATGGGAGGGGCAGGGACTGGGGAGGGGACTGGGGACATGGGAGGGGCAGGGACTTGGGAGGGTACTGGGGACTTGGGAGGGGCAGGGACTGGGGAGGGGACTGGGGACATGGGAGGGGCAGGGACTTGGGAGGGGCAGGGACTTGGGAGGAAACTTGGGACATGGGAAGGGCAGGGACTTGGGAGGGGACTGGGGACATGGGAGGGACAGGGACTGGGGAGGGGACTGGGGACATGGGAGGGGCAGAGACTTGGGAGTGGCAGGGACTGGAGAGGGGATTGGGGACATGGGAGGGGCAGGGACTTGGGAGGGGACTGGGGACATGGGATGGGGAGGGACGTGGGAGGGGCAGGGACTGGGGAGG
This sequence comes from Neomorphus geoffroyi, assembly GCA_033558235.1. Classification (NCBI taxonomy): domain Eukaryota; kingdom Metazoa; phylum Chordata; class Aves; order Cuculiformes; family Neomorphidae; genus Neomorphus; species Neomorphus geoffroyi. Next base: position 10,281 of record JAUMJM010000117.1, read on the forward strand.
GGACTGGGGACATGGGAGGGGCAGGGAGTTGGGAGTGGCAGGGACTGGGGAGGGGACTGGGGACATGGGAGGGGCAGGGAGTTGGGAGTGGCAGGGACTGGGGAGGGGACTGGGGACATGGGAGGGGCAGGGACTTGGGAGGGGACTGGGGAAATGGGAGGGGCAGGGACTTGGGAGGGGACTGGGGACATGGGAGGGGCAGAGACTTGGGAGGGGCAGGGATTGGGGAGGGGACTGGGGACATGGGAGGGGCAGGGACTTGGGTGGGAACTGGGGACATAGGAGGGGCAGGGACGTGGGAGGGGCAGGGACTTGGGAGGGGACTGGGGACATGGGAGGGGCAGGGAGTTGGGAGTGGCAGGAACTGGGGAGGGGATTGGGGACATGGGAGGGGCAGAGACTTGGGAGTGGCAGGGACTGGGGAGGGGATTGGGGACATGGGAGGGGCAGGGACTTGGGAGGGGACTTGGGACATGGGAGGGGCAGGGACTTGGGAGGGGACTGGGGACATGGGAGGGGCAGAGACTTGGGAGTGGCAGGGACTGGGGAGGGGACTGAGGACATGGGAGGGGCGGGAACTGGGGAGGGGACTGGGGAAATTGGAGGGGCAGGGACTTGGGAGGGGACTGGGGACTTTGGAAGGGCAGGGACTGGGGAGGGGACTGGGGACATGGGAGGGGCAGGGACTTGGGAGGGGAAGGGGACATGGGAGGGGCAGGGACTTGGGAGGGGACTGGGGACATGAGAGGGGGTTGGGGACTTGGGAGGGGTCTGGGGACATGGGAGGGGCAGGGACTTGGGAGGGGACTGGGGACATGGGAGGGGCAGGGACTTGGGAGGGAACTGGGGAAATGGGAGGGGCAGGGACTGGGGAGGGGACTGGGGACTTGGGAGGGGCAGGGACGTGGGAGGGGACTGGGGAAATGGGAGGGGCAGGGACTTGGGAGGGGACTGGGGACATGGGAGGGGCAGGGACTTGGGAGGGGACTTGGGAGGGGCAGGGATTGGGGAGGGGACTGGGGACATGGGAGGGGAAGGGACGTAGGAGGGTCAGGGACTGGGGAGGGGACTGGGGACTTGGGAGGGGCAGGGACTGGGGAGGGGACTTGGGAGGGGCAGGGATTGGGAAGGGGACTGGGGACATGGGAGGGGTAGGGACTTGGGAGGGGAAGGGGACATGGGAGGGGCAGGGACTTGGGAGGGGACTGGGGAAATGGGAGGGGCAGGGACTTGGGAGGGGACTGGGGACTTGGGAGGGGCAGGGAGTTGGGAGGGGACTTGGGAGGTGCAGGGATTGGGAAGGGGACTGGGGACATGGGAGGGGCAGGGACGTGGGAGGGGACTGGGGACTTGGGAGAGGATTGGGAACATGGGAGGGGCAGGGAGTTGGGAGGGGACTGGGGACATGGGAGGGGCAGGGACTGGGGAGGGGACTGGGGACTTGGGAGGGGCAGGGACTTGGGAGGGGACTGGGTACATGGGAGGGGCAGGGACTGGGGAGGGGACTGGGGACATGGGAGGGGCAGGACTTGGGAGGGGCAGGGACTTGGGAGGAAACTGGGGACATGGGAAGGGCAGGGACTTGGGAGGGGACTGGGGACATGGGAGGGACAGGGACTGGGGAGGGGACTGGAGACATGGGAGGGGCAGAGACTTGGGAGTGGCAGGGACTGGGGAGGGGATTGGGGACATGTGAGGGGCAGGGACTTGGGAGGGGACTGGGGACATGGGAGGGGGAGGGACGTGGGAGGGGCAGGGACTGGGGAGGGGACTGGGGACATGGGAGGGGCAGGGAGTTGGGAGTGGCAGGGACTGGGGAGGGGTCTGGGGACATGGGAGGGGCAGGGACTTGGGAGGGGCAGGGACTTGGGAGGAAACTTGGGACATGGGAAGGGCAGGGACTTGGGAGGGGACTGGGGACATGGGAGGGACAGGGACTGGGGAGGGGACTGGGGACATGGGAGGGGCAGAGACTTGGGAGTGGCAGGGACTGGAGAGGGGATTGGGGACATGGGAGGGGCAGGGACTTGGGAGGGGACTGGGGACATGGGATGGGGAGGGACGTGGGAGGGGCAGGGACTGGGGAGGGGACTGGGGACATGGGAGGGGCAGGGAGTTGGGAGTGGCAGGGACTGGGGAGGGGACTGGGGACATGGGAGGGGCAGGGAGTTGGGAGTGGCAGGGACTGGGGAGGGGACTGGGGACATGGGAGGGGCAGGGACTTGGGAGGGGACTGGGGAAATGGGAGGGGCAGGGACTTGGGAGGGGACTGGGGACATGGGAGGGGCAGAGACTTGGGAGGGGCAGGGATTGGGGAGGGGACTGGGGACATGGGAGGGGCAGGGACTTGGGTGGGAACTGGGGACATAGGAGGGGCAGGGACGTGGGAGGGGCAGGGACTTGGGAGGGGACTGGGGACATGGGAGGGGCAGGGAGTTGGGAGTGGCAGGAACTGGGGAGGGGATTGGGGACATGGGAGGGGCAGAGACTTGGGAGTGGCAGGGACTGGGGAGGGGATTGGGGACATGGGAGGGGCAGGGACTTGGGAGGGGACTTGGGACATGAGAGGGGCAGGGACTTGGGAGGGGACTGGGGACATGGGAGGGGCAGAGACTTGGGAGTGGCAGGGACTGGGGAGGGGACTGAGGACATGGGAGGGGCAGGAACTGGGGAGGGGACTGGGGAAATTGGAGGGGCAGGGACTTGGGAGGGGACTGGGGACTTTGGAAGGGCAGGGACTGGGGAGGGGACTGGGGACATGGGAGGGGCAGGGACTTGGGAGGGGAAGGGGACATGGGAGGGGCAGGGACTTGGGAGGGGACTGGGGACATGGAGGGGGGTTGGGGACTTGGGAGGGGTCTGGGGACATGGGAGGGGCAGGGACTTGGGAGGGGACTGGGGACATGGGAGGGGCAGGGACTTGGGAGGGAACTGGGGAAATGGGAGGGGCAGGGACTGGGGAGGGGACTGGGGACTTGGAAGGGGCAGGGACGTGGGAGGGGGACTGGGGAAATGGGAGGGGCAGGGACTTGGGAGGGGACTGGGGACATGGGAGGGGCAGGGACTTGGGAGGGGACTTGGGAGGGGCAGGGATTGGGGAGGGGACTGGGGACATGGGAGGGGAAGGGACGTAGGAGGGGCAGGGACTGGGGAGGGGACTGGGGACTTGGGAGGGGCAGGGACTGGGGAGGGGACTTGGGAGGGGCAGGGATTGGGAAGGGGACTGGGGACATGGGAGGGGTAGGGACTTGGGAGGGGAAGGGGACATGGGAGGGGCAGGGACTTGGGAGGGGACTGGGGAAATGGGAGGGGCAGGGACTTGGGAGGGGACTGGGGACTTGGGAGGGGCAGGGAGTTGGGAGGGGACTTGGGAGGTGCAGGGATTGGGAAGGGGACTGGGGACATGGGAGGGGCAGGGACGTGGGAGGGGACTGGGGACTTGGGAGAGGATTGGGAACATGGGAGGGGCAGGGACTTGGGAGGGGACTGGGGACATGGGAGGGGCAGGGACTGGGGAGGGGACTGGGGACTTGGGAGGGGCAGGGACTTGGGAGGGGACTGGGTACATGGGAGGGGCAGGGACTGGGGAGGGGACTGGGGACATGGGAGGGGCAGGACTTGGGAGGGGCAGGGACTTGGGAGGAAACTGGGGACATGGGAAGGGCAGGGACTTGGGAGGGGACTGGGGACATGGGAGGGACAGGGACTGGGGAGGGGACTGGAGACATGGGAGGGGCAGAGACTTGGGAGTGGTAGGGGACTGGGGAGGGGATTGGGGACATGTGAGGGGCAGGGACTTGGGAGGGGACTGGGGACATGGGAGGGGGAGGGACGTGGGAGGGGCAGGGACTGGGGAGGGGACTGGGGACATGGGAGGGGCAGGGAGTTGGGAGTGGCAGGGACTGGGGAGGGGTCTGGGGACATGGGAGGGGCAGGGACTTGGGAGGGGACTGGGGAAATGGGAGGGGCAGGGACTTGGGAGGGGACTGGGGACATGGGAGGGGCAGAGACTTGGGAGGGGACTTGGGAGGGGCAGGGATTGGGCAGGGGACTGGGGACATGGGAGGGGCAGGGACGTGGGAGGGGTAGGGACTGGGGAGGGGACTGGGGACATGGGAGGGACAGGGACTGGGGAGGGGACTGGGGAAATTGGAGGGGCAGGGACTTGGGAGGGGACTGGGGACTTTGGAAGGGCAGGGACTGGGGAGGGGACTGGGGACATGGGAGGGGCAGGGACTTGGGAGGGGAAGGGGACATGGGAGGGGCAGGGACTTGGGAGGGGACTGGGGAAATGGGAGGGGCAGGGACTTGGGAGGGGACTGGGGACTTGGGAGGGGCAGGGAGTTGGGAGGGGACTTGGAGGTGCAGGGATTGGGAAGGGGACTGGGGACATGGGAGGGGCAGGGACGTGGGAGGGGACTGGGGACTTGGGAGAGGATTGGGAACATGGGAGGGGCAGGGACTTGGGAGGGGACTGGGTACATGGGAGGGGCAGAAACTTGGGAGAGGCAGGGACTGGGAAGGGGACTGGGGACTTGCGAGGGGCATGGACTTGGGAGGGGGACTGGGGACTTGGGAGGGGCAGGGACTGGGGAGGGGACTGGGGACTTGGGAGGGGCAGGGACTGGGGAGGGGACTGGGGACATGGGAGGGGCAGGGACTTGGGAGGGGCAGGGACTTGGGAGGAAACTGGGGACATGGGAAGGGCAGGGACTTGGGAGGGGACTGGGGACATGGGAGGGACAGGGACTGGGGAGGGGACTGGGGACATGGGAGGGGCAGAGACTTGGGAGAGGCAGGGACTGGGGAGGGGATTGGGGACATGGGAGGGGCAGGGACTTGGGAGGGGACTGGGGACATGGGAGGGGGAGGGACGTGGGAGGGGCAGGGACTGGGGAGGGGACTGGGGACATGGGAGGGGCAGGGAGTTGGGAGTGGCAGGGACTGGGGAGGGGTCTGGGGGACATGGGAGGGGCAGGGACTTGGGAGGGGACTGGGGACATGGGAGGGGCAGAGACTTGGGAGGGGCAGGGATTGGGGAGGGGACTGGGGACATGGGAGGGGCAGGGACTTGGGTGGGAACTGGGGACATAGGAGGGGCAGGGACGTGGGAGGGGCAGGGACTGTGGAGGGGACTGGGGACATGGGAGGGGCAGGTACTTGGGAGGGCACGGGGGACATGGGAGGGACAGGGACTTGGGAGGGGACTGGGGACATGGGAGGGGCAGGGACTGGGGAGGGGGACTGGGGACTTTGGAAGGGCAGGGACTGGGGAGGGGACTGGGGACATGGGAGGGGCAGGGACTTGGGAGGGGAAGGGGACATGGGAGGGGCAGGGACTTGGGAGGGGACTGGGGACATGGGAGGGGGTTGGGGACTTGGGAGGGGACTGGGGACATGGGAGGGGCAGGGACTTGGGAGGGGACTGGGGACTTGGGAGGCGCAGGGACTTGGGAGGGGACTGGGGACATGGGAGGGGCAGGGACTGGGGAGTGGCAGGGACTGGGGAAGGGACTGGGGAGAAGGGAGGGTCAGGGACATGGGAGGGGACTGGGGAAATGGGAGGGGCAGGGACCTGGGAGGGGACTGGGGACAAAGGAGGGGCAGGGACTTGGGAGGGGACTTGGGAGTGGCAGGGGTTTGGGGAGGGGACTGGGGACATGGGAGGGGCAGGGACGTGGGAGGGGCAGGGACTGGGGAGGGGACTGGGGACATGGGAGGGGCGGGGAGTTGGGAGGGGACTGGAGAAATGGGAGGGGCAGGGACTTGGGATGGGACTCGGTACATGGGAGGGGCAGGGACTTGGGAGGGGAAGGGGACATGGGAGGGGCAGGGACTTGGGAGGGGACTGGGGACTTGGGAGGGGCAGGGACTTGGGAGGGGACTGGGGACATGGGAGGGGCAGGGACCTGGGAGGGGACTTGGGAGGGGCAGGGATTGGGAAGGGGACTGGAGACATGGGAGGGGCAGGGACTTGGGTGGGGACTGGGGACATGGGAGGGGCAGGGACGTGGGAGGGGCAGGGACTGGGGAGGGGACTGGGGACATGGGAGGGGCAGGGACTGCGGAGGGGCCTGGGGACTTGGGAGTGGCAGGGAGTTGGGATTGGCAGGGACTGGGGAGGGGACTGGGGACATAGGAGGGGCAGGGACTATGGAGGGGCAGGGACTTGGGAGGGGACTGGGGACATGAGAGGGGCAGGGACTGCGGAGGGGACTGGGGACTTGGGAGGGGCAGGGACTTGGGTGGGGACTGGGGACATGGGAGGGGCAGGGACTGGGGAGGGGACTGGGGACATGGGAGGGACAGGGACTGGGGAGGGGACTGGGGACTTGGGAGGGGCAGGGACTGGGGAGGGGACTTGGGAGGTGCAGGGATTGGGAAGGGGACTGGGGACATGGGAGGGGCAGGGACGTGGGAGGGGACTGGGGACTTGGGAGAGGATTGGGAACATGGGAGGGGCAGGGACTTGGGAGGGGACTGGGGACATGGGAGGGGCAGGGACTGGGGAGGGGACTGGGGACTTGGGAGGGGCAGGGACTTGGGAGGGGACTGGGTACATGGGAGGGGCAGGGACTGGGGAGGGGACTGGGGACATGGGAGGGGCAGGACTTGGGAGGGGCAGGGACTTGGGAGGAAACTGGGGACATGGGAAGGGCAGGGACTTGGGAGGGGACTGGGGACATGGGAGGGACAGGGACTGGGGAGGGGACTGGAGACATGGGAGGGGCAGAGACTTGGGAGTGGCAGGGACTGGGGAGGGGATTGGGGACATGTGAGGGGCAGGGACTTGGGAGGGGACTGGGGACATGGGAGGGGGAGGGACGTGGGAGGGGCAGGGACTGGGGAGGGGACTGGGGACATGGGAGGGGCAGGGAGTTGGGAGTGGCAGGGACTGGGGAGGGGTCTGGGGACATGGGAGGGGCAGGGACTTGGGAGGGGCAGGGACTTGGGAGGAAACTTGGGACATGGGAAGGGCAGGGACTTGGGAGGGGACTGGGGACATGGGAGGGACAGGGACTGGGGAGGGGACTGGGGACATGGGAGGGGCAGAGACTTGGGAGTGGCAGGGACTGGAGAGGGGATTGGGGACATGGGAGGGGCAGGGACTTGGGAGGGGACTGGGGACATGGGATGGGGAGGGACGTGGGAGGGGCAGGGACTGGGGAGGGGACTGGGGACATGGGAGGGGCAGGGAGTTGGGAGTGGCAGGGACTGGGGAGGGGACTGGGGACATGGGAGGGGCAGGGAGTTGGGAGTGGCAGGGACTGGGGAGGGGACTGGGGACATGGGAGGGGCAGGGACTTGGGAGGGGACTGGGGAAATGGGAGGGGCAGGGACTTGGGAGGGGACTGGGGACATGGGAGGGGCAGAGACTTGGGAGGGGCCGGGATTGGGGAGGGGACTGGGGACATGGGAGGGGGCAGGGACTTGGGTGGGAACTGGGGACATAGGAGGGGCAGGGACGTGGGAGGGGCAGGGACTTGGGAGGGGACTGGGGACATGGGAGGGGCAGGGAGTTGGGAGTGGCAGGAACTGGGGAGGGGATTGGGGACATGGGAGGGGCAGAGACTTGGGAGTGGCAGGGACTGGGGAGGGGATTGGGGACATGGGAGGGGCAGGGACTTGGGAGGGGACTTGGGACATGGGAGGGGCAGGGACTTGGGAGGGGACTGGGGACATGGAGGGGCAGAGACTTGGGAGTGGCAGGGACTGGGGAGGGGACTGAGGACATGGGAGGGGCAGGAACTGGGGAGGGGACTGGGGAAATTGGAGGGGCAGGGACTTGGGAGGGGACTGGGGACTTTGGAAGGGCAGGGACTGGGGAGGGGACTGGGGACATGGGAGGGGCAGGGACTTGGGAGGGGAAGGGGACATGGGAGGGGCAGGGACTTGGGAGGGGACTGGGGACAAGGGAGGGGGTTGGGGACTTGGGAGGGGTCTGGGGACATGGGAGGGGCAGGGACTTGGGAGGGGACTGGGGACATGGGAGGGGCAGGGACTGCGGAGGGAACTGGGGAAATGGGAGGGGCAGGGACTGGGGAGGGGACTGGGGACTTGGGAGGGGCAGGGACGTGGGAGGGGACTGGGGAAATGGGAGGGGCAGGGACTTGGGAGGGGACTTGGGAGGGGCAGGGATTGGGGAGGGGACTGGGGACATGGGAGGGGAAGGGACGTAGGAGGGGCAGGGACTGGGGAGGGGACTGGGGACTTGGGAGGGGCAGGGACTGGGGAGGGGACTTGGGAGGGGCAGGGATTGGGAAGGGGACTGGGGACATGGGAGGGGTAGGGACTTGGGAGGGGAAGGGGACATGGGAGGGGCAGGGACTTGGGAGGGGACTGGGGAAATGGGAGGGGCAGGGACTTGGGAGGGGACTGGGGACTTGGGAGGGGCAGGGAGTTGGGAGGGGACTTGGGAGGTGCAGGGATTGGGAAGGGGACTGGGGACATGGGAGGGGCAGGGACGTGGGAGGGGACTGGGGACTTGGGAGAGGATTGGGAACATGGGAGGGGCAGGGACTTGGGAGGGGACTGGGGACATGGGAGGGGCAGGGACTGGGGAGGGGACTGGGGACTTGGGAGGGGCAGGGACTTGGGAGGGGACTGGGTACATGGGAGGGGCAGGGACTGGGGAGGGGACTGGGGACATGGGAGGGGCAGGACTTGGGAGGGGCAGGGACTTGGGAGGAAACTGGGGACATGGGAAGGGCAGG
>JAUMJM010000118.1:0-159372 GCA_033558235.1 Neomorphus geoffroyi
GTCCCCGATGTCCCCAAAGCCCCCAATGTCCCCGATGTCCCCAATGTCCCCAACGTCCCCGATGCCCCCAGTGTCTCCAATGTCCCCAACGTCCCCATTGCCCCCAATGTCCCCGATGCCCCCAATGTCCCCAACGTCCCCGGTGTCCCCAATGCTCCCAACACCCCCAACGTCCCCGGTGTCCCCGATGTCCCCAATGCCCCCAACACCCCCAATGTCCCCGATGTCCCCAATGCCCCCAACACCCCCCAACGTCCCCGACGCCCCCGGTGTCCCCAACGCCCCCGATGTCCCCGACGCCCCCGATGTCCCCGATGCCCCCGATGTCCCCGATGTCCCCAACGCCCCCGATGTCCCCGATGTCCCCGACGCCCCCGGTGTCCCCGACGCCCCCGGTGTCCCCGATGTCCCCGATGCCCCCAACACCCCCAATGTCCCCGATGTCCCCGACGCCCCCGGTGTCCCCAACGCCCCCGGTGTCCCCAGGCCCCCGCCTGTACAAGGAGCCGAGTGCCAAGTCCAACAAGCACATCATCCACAACGCCCTCGCCCACTGCTGCCTCGCCGGGCGCGTCAACGAACCCCAGAAGAACCGCGTGCTGGAGGTGGGCACCACCTGGGCACACCTGGGCACACCTGGGGGCAGGGGACACCCATGGCTGCATGGAGGGGGGGCATCTCAAGGCGACACAGGGACACCCGTGGGTGTGCTGGGTGGCACCAGGGACCCCAAGGAGAACCCAGGGGACACCTGGGGACACCTGGGGATACCTGGGCACACCTGGGGACACCTGGGTGGTACCTGGGCACACACCTGGGGGACAGGGGACACCCATGGCTGCGGGGGGGGGGGGGGGGGGGGGCACCTCAAAAGGGACATGGGCACCAGGGACCCCAAGGAGAACCCAGGGAACACCTGGGGACACCTGGGCACACCTGGGGCACCCTTGGGGGGGGGGCAGAACAAGGTCCTTTTGTCCCCAATTTAACCCTTCCCGCCCCCAATTTAACCCCTTCTGCCCCCAATTTTTAACCCTTCCCCCCCCATTTAACCTTTCGTCCTCCTTTTAACCCTTCCCAATCCAGGTTTAACCCTTTCCTTCCCCGATTTAACCCTTTCTGCCCCGATTTAACCCTTTCTGCCCCCAATTTAACCTTCCCGCCCCCAATTTAACCCTTTCCGCCTGAAATTTAACCCTTTCTGCCCACGATTTAACCCTTTTTTTGCCCCCTTTCTGCCCACGATTTAACCCTTTTTTTGCCCCCAATTTAACCCCTTAAGCCCCTGATTCAACTACCCCCCACCCCGATTTAACCCTTTCCGGCCCCAATCGAATCCTTCCGGTCCAAACTTAACCCTTTCCACCCCGATCTGACCCTTTCGCCCCCGATTTAACCCTTTCCACCCCATTTGAACCCTTTTCTTCCCCCCCTCCATTTAACCCTCCCCTCCCCGTTTTAACCCTTCCCCTCCCCGATTGAACCCGTTCCGTTCCCCCCCAAAATTAACCCCTTCCACCCCCAAATGAACCCCATTGCACACCCCCCCCCCCCAATTTAACCCTTCCCTCACCATTTAACCCTTTCTCTCTCTCTTTTCCAGGAGGTGGAGAAGAGCAACGCCAACCACTTCCTCATCCTCTTTCGGGACGGGGGGTGCCAGTTTCGTGCCCTCTACACTTTGGGGGGGGACCCCCCCGAGCTGCGGCGCCTGGCAGGGGCCGGACCCCGCACGGTGCCCTTGCCCATGGTCAAGGGCATCTTCAAGTACCACTCGGACCGCAAGCGCTTCTCGCAGATCCCGCCAAGACGATGTCCATGAGCGTCGACGCCTTCACCATCCAGGGGCCCCTGGGCCCCCCCCGCAAGGGGGGCACCCCCAAAAAACCCAGCACCCCCAAGTGAGGGGGAACGGGGCCGGGGGCAAGGGGGGGGGGGGGTGGCAAAATGATATTGGGGGGGGGGTACCCCCCTCCTCTCCCTATGTGCCTGTCCCAGTGCCACCAGCAAATGCGGGGGGGGGAGGGCAGCGTCCCCCAACCTGGTGCCACCTTCATGGGGGTGGGGGGGGCACACATAGAGAGTTAAAGTGGGGGTGCCCATCCCCATCCCCCCCCCCCCGGTGCCACCTCCAAGGGGGGGGCACACATAGAGAGCTAAAGTGGGGGGTGCCCCCTCCCCACCCCCCCCCCCACCCTGGTGCCACCTCCAAGGGCGTGGGGGGGCACACATAGAGAATTAAAGTGGGGGTGCCCATCCCCATCCCCCCCCCCCCCCGGTGCCACCTCCAAGGGGGGGGCACACATAGAGAGTTAAAGTGGGGGTGCCCACCCCCCCCACCCTGGTGCCACCCTTTTAAGGTTTGGGGACAGGGTGACATGGTTGGGGGGGGGCACAAGGCTAAGGGGAGGGGGCAATGTCTGTGTGTGTCCCCCCCCCCAAAGGTTGGGACAGGGGGACATGGAGCTGAAAAAAAAAGGGGGGGGGGGCTCCCAGCTTGGTGCCCCCCCCGAAGTTTGGGGACAGGGATTAAATGGGGGGGGGCTGTCAGTGTCCCTCCCCCCTCATTGCCCCCCCCCCCCCCGAGGTTTGGGGACACAACTGGGGGGGCACAGAGCTAAAAAAGGGGGGGAGGTGTCCCACCCTGGTGCCACCCCCCCCCAAGTGCCCATCCCAGTGCCACCAGCAAAAGGTGGGGGGGGGGGTGGGGGGGGGCACAGGAGGGCAGTGCCCCCACCCTGGTGCCACCCCCCTAATGTTTGGGGACAGGTGACACAGTGGGGGGGGGGGGGGTGTCTCCTCACTCTGGTGCCCCCCCCCCCCCTCCCCAGATTGGGGGATGCGGTGACACTGGAGGGGACACAGCTTGGGGGGGAGGGGGGGGCACAGGGCTAAGGGGGAGCCCCCACCCCAATAACACCCCCCCACCCCCCCCATGAGGTTTGGGGACACCGGACTGGGGGGGGGACACACAGGAAGCTAAAGGGGTAGGGGGGGGTCCCCACTTTGTGCCTGGGGTTGTGCCCCCCCCCCCAGGGCTGGGGACAGGGTGACACAGCCAGGGGGGCCGCGAGCCACCCTGCTCTCCCCCCCCCCCCCCCAAAATGTCCCCCTGTCCCCATGGTGCTGCTGGCTCTGCCCCCCCCCCAATGTCCCCATCACCCCCATTTGGGGGGGGCTGTGCCCCCCCCCCGTACAGAGGGGATGGGGGGGGTCTATAGGGGGGTGGGGGGTGTCGCACGGTGAAGGGTGTTTGGGGGGGGGGGGTTGTCCTGTCCCCCCCCCCAGTGTCATTGTCACTTAATAAAGTAACTTAAAGGTGGCCTGGAGGATGCTTGGGTGCCTGGGGGGGGGGCACCCATTGTGGGGGGGGGGCATCCATTGAAGAGGGGGCACCCATTGTGGGGGGGGGCACCTGGGGATGTACCTGGGGTGGGGGGGCACCCAATGTGGGGGGGGGCATCCATCGAAGAGGGGGCACCCATTGTGGGGGGGGGCACCTGGGGACGTACCTAGGGGTGGGGGGGGCACCCATTGTGGGGGGGGAACCTGGGGATTTACCTGGGGTGGGGGGGCACCCATCGAAGAGGGGGCACCCATGGGTGGGAGGGGGCACCCATTGGGGGGGGGGGGGCACCTGGGGACGTACCTGGGGGGGGGGGGGGGCACCCATGGGTGGGAGGGGGCACCCATTGTGGGGGGGGGGCACCTGGGGATGTACCTAGGGGGGGGGGGCATCCATTGTGGGGGGGGGCACCTGGGGATTTACCTGGGGTGGGGGGGCACCCATTGAGGGGGGCACCCACTGGAGGGAAGGTCACCTGGAGTGGCACCGATTTGATCCGGGGGGGGGCACCTGGGGTGGTACCCATGGGTGGGAGGGGGCACCCAGTGAGGGGGGGGCACCTGGGGTGGCACACATGAAGTGGAGGCACCCATCGCAGGAACGGGGGGGCACCTGGGGTGGGGGGGGGCACCCATGGAGGGGGGGGGGCACCCATTGGGTGCTGCCACCAACACCCCCCAAAGGAGCAGCCAAGGGGTGTAAAATCAGGGTTTATTGGGGGGGGGGGGGGTGTGTGTCTTGCTGTGGGGGGGGTCCCAGTGGGTGGGGGGGGTCCCGGGGGGGGGTCCTGGTGTCCCTCAGTCGTCCTTGAGGCCCCCGAAGACGGAGGAGGGGACGCGTTTCTGCTCCAGCTGCACCTCTGGGGGGGGGCAGGGGGGGGTGTCAGGTACCCCCAAACTGGAGGGGGGGGCACATGTGCCCACCCTACCCCCCCCCCCCCCCCCCCCCCATGTCCCCACGTCTGTCCCTGTGCCCCTGTGTCCCCTCGTCCCACTCCTGTGCCCCCCCCCGCCCCCCCTGTCCCCCCCGTGTCCCCATGCCCCCCCATGCCCCCATGCCCCCTCGTGTCCCCATGTCCCCCCATGCCCCCATGCCCCCCTCGTGTCCCCATGTCCCCTCGTGTCCCCCTGTCCCCCCATGTCCCCATGCCCCCCCGTCCCCCCGTGTCCCCATGTCCCCCTGTGCCCCCCGTCCCCCCGTGTCCCCCTGTCCCCCCGTGTCCCCATGTCCCCCCGTGTCCCCATGCCCGCCCATGCCCCCATGTCCCCTCGTGTCCCCATGTCTCCATGCCCCCCCCGGTGTCCCCGTGCCCCCCCCCGGTGTTCCCGTGCCCCCTACCATGCCCCCCCCCCATGTCCCCGTGTCCCCGTGCCCCCCCATCCCCCCACGCTCCCCATGCCCCCCATGCTCCCATGTCCCCATGCCCCCCCATGCCCCCCCATGCCCCAATGTCCCCTCGTGTCCCCGTGTCCCTATGCCCCCCCGTGCCCCCCCGTGCCCCCCCCCGTGCACCCCGGTACCGTCGGGCTCGGGTTCGTCCTCGTCCCCGAGGTCGATCTCGTCCGGGTTCCCCTGGTTCAGCGCAGCCAGAGCCTCGCGGGGACCCTCGGCCCTGCGACCCCCCCACGGGGCAAGGGGGCACCGTCAGCACCGGGGGGGGCACCCATGGGTGGGGGGGGGGGGCACCCACGGGACAAGGGGACCCATGGGTGGCACCCACAGCTGGGGCGAAGGGGGACGCGTTGGGGGGCACCGGGAGGGAGGTGGAGGGGGGGGGCAGCCATGGGGAAGGGGGGGCACCCGGGGGGGGGCACCCATGGGGGGGGGGGCACCCAGAGTTCAGGGGGCAGGGGGGGCACCCACAGGACACCCCCCCAGGCACAAAGGGGGGGGGAGGCACGGGGTGACCCTGGTGGGAAGGGACAGAGGGTGACGAGGGGGGGTCACAGGGTGGCAAGGAGGGGACACAGGGTGATGGGGGGCGGGGTCAGGGTGCCAGGGGGTCCCAGGGGATGCCAGGGGGTGCCAATGGGTACCGGGGGGGGGCACCTGATGAAGAGCACCCAGTCCTTGGGGTGGGGGCTCAGGGTGACACAGGGTGATGGGGGGAGGGGGGGAAGTCAGGGTGCCAGGAAGGGGGTGAGGGTGCCAGGGGGTCCCAGGAGATGCCAGGGGGTGCCAATGGGTACTGGGGGGGCACCTGATGAAGAGCACCCAGTCCTTGGGGTGGGGGCTCAAGGTGACACAGGGTGATGGTGGAGGGGAATCAAGGTGCCAGGGAGGGGGTGAGGGTGCCAGGGGGTGCCGGGGGGGGGGTCTCACCTGACGAAGAGCACCCTGTCCTTGGGCCGGGGGGGGTCGCGCTGCGCCTCGGCTGCCAGCTGCTCTGCCCGCTGCTCCAGCAGCTTCATCTCGTCCAGCCCGCTCTGCCCCGGTGCCAGGTCCGACACTGGGGGGGCAAGGGAGGGGGCGGGCACCCAGGGGTGCCCCCAGCACCCACGGTCACCTCCCAGCACTCAGGGGTGCCCCCCATAGCCATGGCCACCCCGCAGCACCCACGGTCACCCCGCAGCACCCGGGGGTGCCCCTGGCACACACGGTCACTTCTCAGCACCCAGAGGTGCTCCCCGCACCCATGGGTGCCCCTCACCTGCCTCCCGCCCCCCCAGCATCCACAGGTGCTCCCTCCAGCACCCCTGGGCACTCTCCCTACCCCCCCGGCACCCATGGGTGCTCCCCATGCCCACTCCCACCCCCCAACACCCATGGGTGCTCCCCATGCCCACACCCGCCCCCCAACACCCACAGGTTCTCCCCACGCCCCCATCTCCCCCCATCCCCGTGGGCGCTCCCTATGCCCACAGGTGCTCCCGCCAGCACCCGCGGGTGCCCTCCCCGCCCCCCCCCCCCAGCACCCATGGGTGCCCCTCACCGGTGCCGGTGGCGTTGCTGTACACCTTGAGCATCTGGGAGGCCATGAAGTTCACCTGGGTGTTGTAGGTGGCCTGGACGCTGCGTTTGATGCGCAGCATCTCCCGGATCGTGTCCTCGTTCCCGTGACGGATCTCGAAGTCCTTCCACGTCTGCCAGAAGGTGCCCGTGATCTGGCGGGCACAGGACACCACGGCGGGTGAGGGCAGGAGGGGCACCCCTAGAGCTGGAGGGGCACCTGGGTGCCCCTGGGGGTGCCAAGAGATGCAGGGGACAAGCCTGGCACTGGAGGTGTGTGTGGTTCCGGGGACGGGGCTTGGCACCCCATGGCACTGGGGACATCCTGGCACTGGGGACATCTTGGCACCGGGGACACCCCTGGCACTGGGGACACCCCTGGGGACACCACGAGATGCAGGGCACAAGCCTGGCACTGGAGATGTGTGTGATTCCAGGGACAGCCTTGGACCTGGCACCCCGTGGCACTGGGGACACCCCTGGCACTGGGGGCACCTCTGGTGCTGGTACAGGGCACCCATATGGCACTGGGGACATCCTGGCACTGGGGACACCCCTGGGGACACCACGAGATGCAGGGCACAAGCCTGGCACTGGAGATGTGTGTGGTTCCAGGGACGGGGCTTGGCACCCCGTGGCACTGGGGACATCCTGGCACTGGGGGCACTCCTAGGGGCACCATGAGACACAGGGGACAAGCCTGGCACTGGAGATGTGTGTGGCTACGGGGACAGCCTTGGACCTGGCACCCCGTGGCACTGGGACATCCCTGGTGCTGGTAGAGGGCACCCACATGGCACTGGGGGCATCCTGGCACTGGGGACATCCCTGGGGACACCACGAGATGCAGGGGACAAGCCTGGCACTGGAGATGTGTGTAGTTCCAGGGACGGGGCTTGGCACCCCGTGGCACTTGGGGACATCCTGGCACTGGGGACATCCCTGGTGCTGGTACAGGGCACCCACATGGCACTGGGGGCATCCTGGCACTGAGGACACCCCATGGACATGGGGACATCCTGGCACTGGGGACATCTTGGCACTGGGGACACCCTTGGGGGCACCACGAGACACAGGGGACAAGCCTGGCACTGGAGACCTGTGTGGCTCTGGGGACATCCCTGGCCTTGCCACCCCGTGGCACTGGGGACATCCTGGCACCGGGTACCCCCCTGGCGCTTGGGTCATCCCTGGGGGCACCTCAAGACACAGGGCACAACCCTGGCACTGGCTTCCCTACCCCTGGATGCCCACCTGGGTGCCCCCCACCCCTGGGTGCTCACACACGGGGGTCGCAGATCCGCAAGTGGTGGGCGAGGTCCCCAACCCCTGGGTGCCCACCCCTCCCCCAAGATGCCACCCAGCCCTGGGTGCCACCCCCTGCCCCCAAGATGCCCCCCCTGCCCCCAGGATGCCCCCCAGCCCTGGGTGCCACCCCCTGCCCCCAAGATGCCCCCCAGCCCTGGGTGCCCGCCCCCCGCCCCCAGGATGCCCCCCAGCCCTGGGTGCCACCCCCTGCCCCCAAGATGCCCCCCAGCCCTGGGTGCCCGCGCTGCTCACGCGGGGGTCGCAGATCTGCGAGCAGTAGGTGTAGATGGCGCGGGCACGATCCACCTCGCCCAGTTTGCACTCCATGTCGGCGAAGCGTAGGCACAGCTCCCGCGCCGCGTCGTCACCCAGCACCTGCGGGCACACCACGGCCACGCTGGCACCAGGGGCACACCGGCACCCACAGGGGCGTCGGTACCCACTGGGGACATGGGCACCTGCGGGCACACCACGGCCACGCTGGCACCAGGGGCACACCGGCACCCACCGGGGCGTCGGTACCCACCAGGGACATGGGCACCCATAGGGGACGTTGGTACCCACAGGGGGACACGGGCACCCAATGGGGACGCAGCACCCATGAGGGCACATGGGCACCTGCAGGCACACCACGGCCACGCTGGCACCAGGGGCACACCGGCACCCACCGGGGCGTCAGTACCCACTGGGGACATGGGCACCTGCGGGCACACCACGGCCACGCTGGCACCAGGGGCACACCGGCACCCACCGGGGCGTCGGTACCCACTGGGGACATGGGCACCTGCGGGCACACCACGGCCACGCTGGCACCAGAGGCACACCGGCACCCACCGGGGTGTCGGTACCCACCAGGGACATGGGCACCCATAGGGGATGTTGGTACCCACAGGGGAACACGGGCACCCAATGGGGACACCGCATCCACGAGGGGACATGGGCACCTGCGGGCACACCATGTCTCCCTGTGCTGCCCATGTCCTTGTGCCCCCTCATTTCGCTCCGTGCCCCCTCAGTGCCCCCCATGCCCCCTCAGTGCCCGTGTGCCCCTGTGCCCTCACTGTCCCTGTGATCCCCGTGTCCCTGTGCCCCCTCCCCTGTCCCCATCTCCCTGTGCCCCCCCCAGCCCGTGCCCCCTCATGCCCCCTCAGTGCCTGTGTCTCCCTGTCCCCTCAGCGTCCCTGTGCTGCCCACGTCCCCGTGCCCCCTCCCATGTCCCCATGTCCCTGTGCCCCCTCATTTCCCCCCGTGCCCCCTCATTGACCCCCGTGCCCCCTCAGTGCCCGTGTCCCCCTGTCCCCTCAGTGTCCCTGTGCTCCCCATGTCCCTGTGCCCCCTGTGCCCCCTCATCACCCCCCGTGCCGCTTGAGTGCCCCCCATGCCCTCTCATTGCCTCCCATGCCCCTCTCAGTGCCCCCCATGCCCCTCTCAGTGCCCTTCATGCCCCCTCAGTGCCCATGTCCCCCTCTCCCCTCAATGTCCCTGTCCTGCCCACATCCCCGTGCCCCCTCCCTGTCCCCATATCTCTGTGCCCCCTCCCCTGTCCCCACGTCCCCGTGCCCCCTCCCCTGTCCCCATGTCCCAGTGCCCCCTCTCTGCCCCTGTGCCCCCTCGTTGCCCCCTCAGTGCCCGTGTCCCCCTGTCCCCTCAATGTCCCTGTGCTGCCCATGTCCCCGTGCCCCCTCCCCTGTCCCCATGTCCCTGTGCCCCCTCGCTGTCCCTGTGCCCCCTCATTGCCCCCCATGCCCTCTCATTGCCCCCCATGCCCCTCTCAGTGCCCCCCATGCCCCCTCAGTGCCCTTCATGCCCTCTCAGTGCCCGTGTCTCCATGTCCCCTCAATGTCCCTGTGCTGCCCACGTCCCCGTGCCCCCTCCCTGTCCCCACCTCCCCGTGCCCCCTCCCTGTGCCCGTATCTCTGTGCCCCCTCCCCTGTCCCCATGTCCCAGTGCCCCCTCGGTGCCCGCCGTGCCCGCTGGGTGCCCACCTCGATGGCCTTCTGGTAGATGGGGCGGGTGTGGGTGACGCCGTAGAGCTCGGCGGCGCGTTTGATGTAGATGTTGAACATCTCGTGCTGCTGGGCGGGCAGCACGGCGCGGGTGGCACGCTCGTACACCGCCATGGCATGGCGTGCCAACCCGAACTGCTCCTCCAGCTGCGCGTACAGCAGGTAGATCGCTGCGGGCACCCCCGCGTCAGTGCCCGCCGGGGCGGGGCGGGAAACTGAGGGGGGGGGCACAGGGGAGGGGGACAAGGGACAATGGGCTGCGGGCACCCCCGTGGCTGTGCCAGCCAGGGCGGGGTGGGAAACTGAGGGGGGGCACAGGGGAGGGGGAGAGGGGGCAATGCGGGGCTGCGGGCACCTCTGTGTCAGTGCCCGCTGGGGGCAATGGGAGACTGGGGGGCACAGGGGGCAGCGGAGGGTCTGTGGGCACCCCCGTGGCTGTGCCAGCCAGGGCGGGGCGGGAAACTGAGGGGGGGGCACAGGGGAGGGGGACAAGGGACAATGGGCCGTGGGCACCCCTGTGGCAGTGCCCGCTGGGGGGAATGGGAGACTGGGGGGCACAGGGGGCAGCAGAGGGTCTGTGGGCACCTCCGTGGCTGTGCCCACCAGGGCGGGGTGGGAAACTGAGGGGGGGCACTGGGGAGGGGGAACAAGGGGCTGGGGGCAACAGGGGCACTGCGGGCACCCCTGTGGCTGTGCCCACCGGGGGGGGAAATGGGAAATTGGGGGGCACAGGCGAGGGGGACAGGGAGCAATGGGGGGGCTGTGGGCACCCCTGTGGCAGTGCCCGCTGGGGGGGAAATGGGAAATTGGGGGGCACTGGGGAGGGGGACAACGGGCAATGGGGGGGCTGCGGGCACCCCTGTGGCAGTGCCCGCCAGGAGGGGGAGCAGGAAATAGAGGGGGCACAGGGCAGGGGGACAGGGGGCAATGCGGGGCTGCGGGCACCTCTGTGTCAGTGCCCACCAGGGGGTGGAAGGAAACTGAGCGGGCACTGGGGAGGGGGACAGGGGTGCTGGGGGCATCAGGGGTGCTGGGGGCACAGGGGAGGGGTACAGGGGGCAAAAGGGGAGTTGCGGGCACCCCTGTGCCAGTGCCCGCTGGGGAGGGAAACGGGAAACTGGGGGGCACAGGGGAGGGGGCAACAGGGATGCTTGAGGGGGCACAAGGGGTGCCCAATACCCACCCCACACGCCCCCGGAATCGCCCCCCACCCCAGCCCCAGCCCTGTGCCCCCTCTGTGCCCGCCCTGTGCCTACTCTTGGCATATTTGGGGGGGCAGCCGTCCAGCGCCTGCTCGAAGAGGTCCCGTGCCCGCTCCAGCTTGCGCCCGCCGTAGCGCCCCACGAACTTGCTCAGGTAGGTGTGCCAGATGTCGGCCACGTTGGGCCAGCGGAACAGCGCGATGCCACGCTCGTACGCCTGCGGCACCACGGGCGTCACCACTGCCACCCCTGGCACCCCGTGCCACCCCCTGCCACCCCGCTGCCACCCTTGGCACCCTGTGCCACCCCGATCACTGCTGCCACCGCCACCACCTCGACACCCCCATCATCCTCTGACACCCCACTGCCACCCCTGGCACCCCATGCCACTCCCTGCCAACCCCCTGCCACCCCGCTGCCACCCTTGGCACCCTGTGCCACCCTGATCACTGCTGCCACCGCCACCACCTCGACACCCCCATCATCCTCTGACACCCCACTGCCACCCCTGGCACCTCATGCCACTCCCATCACCCCCTGGCACCACCCTGGTACCTTGTGCCAACCCCTGCAACTGCCACCACCTCTACAGCTCCCATCACCCCCTGGCATCACCCAACCTCCGGTTCCCGAGGTGCCCCCTCCCCTTCCCTCTGCGCCCCCTCTCGATCCCCAGGTGCCCCCCCCCCGGTTCCCTCTGCGCCCCCTCCGGTTCCCGGGGTTCCCCCCCCCCCGGTTCCCTCTGCGCCCCCTCCCCTTCCCGGGGTGCCCCCCCCAGTTCCCGAGGCGCCCCCTCTCGATCCCCAGGTGCCCCCTCCCCTTTCCCTCTGCGCCCCCTGCGGTTCCCGGGGTTCCCCCCTCCCCGGTTCCCTCTGCGCCCCCTGCGGTTCCCGGGGTGCCCCCCCGGTTGGCGGGGTGCCCCCTCCACTTCCCAGGGTCCCCCCCTCCGGTTCCCGGGGTTCCCCCCCCCCCCCGGTTCCCTCTGCGCCCCCTCCAGTTCCCGGGGTGCCCCTCCCCTTCCTGGGGTGCCCCCCCTGGTTCCCGAGGCGCCCCCTCTCGATCCCCAGGTGCCCCCCCCCCCCGGTTCCCTCTGCGCCCCCTCTGGTTCCCGGGGTTCCCCCCCCCCCGGTTCCCTCTGCGCCCCCTCTGGTTCCCGGGGTGCCCCCCCCCCTTTCCCTCTGCGCCCCCTGCGGTTCCCGGGGTTCCCCCCTCCCCGGTTCCCTCTGCGGCTCCCGGGGTGCCCCCCCCGGTTGGCGGGGTGCCCCGTGCCCCCCACCTTGAAGCTCTCCTCGAAGTAGCCGTGCTCCTCGAGGAAGAGCCCGTAGTTGATGACGATCTGGGGGGTCGCGATGCGCAGGTCCAGGATGCGGTCGTACACGGCCTTGGTGGACTGGGGGGGGCGAAGGGGGGGTCAGCACCCACCACGGGGCACCAGCACCCACCACGGGGCATCAGTACCCACCATGGGGCATCAGTACCCACCACGGGCCACCAGCACCCACCACGGGGCACCAGCACCCACGACGAGGCATCAGTACCCACCACAGGGCACCAGCACCCACCACGGGGCACCAGCACCCACGACGAGGCATCAGTACCCACCAGAGGGCACCAGCACCCACCACAGGGCATCAGTACCCACCACGGGGCATCAGTACCCACCACGGGCCACCAGCACCCACCACGGGGCACCAGCACCCACCACGGGGCATCAGTACCCACCATGGAGCATCAGCACCCACCACGGGGCACCAGCACCCACCACGGGGCATCAGTACCCACCACGGGCCACCAGCACCCACCACGGGGCACCCCGGGACTCGGGGAGGGGTCAGCACCCACCAAGGGGCACCAGTACCCACCACGGGGCACCCCAGGACTCGGGAAGGGGTCAGCACCCACCAGGGGGCACCCCAGGAATTGGGGAGGGGGCACAGGAGTGGGATGGGGCATCAGGGGCGGTACAAGGGTGAAACAGGGGCACCCAGAGAGGATATAGGGGTGCCAAGGGGCACCCAGAGGGGCTGAGGGGCACCCCAAGAGATTATGGGGTGCACGTGGGCACAGAGAGGGGCTGGGGGCACCCCAAGAACTTGTGGGCTGCACGTGGGCACAGAGAGGGGTTGGCGGCACCCTAAGAACTTCTAGGGTGCACGTGGGCACAGAGAGGGGTTAGGGGCACCCCAAGACCTTGCGGGCTGCACGTGGGCACCCCAAGACCCACCCAGCGATGGATGCAGCTCCCCGGGGTGGCATCGGGCGCTGTGGTACCCACGGGATCTCCCTCCAAAGAAGGGGTACGGATATCGGGGTGAAAAGGTGGATGGGTGGGTGGGTGGGTGGGGGGGGGGGGGGGGGGTAGGTTGGCACCCACCTGGAAGGTGCCCAGGCTCTCCTCGAGGTCTGCCAACATCGACCACACCTTGAGGGATTTGTAGAGCCGGTTCTGGACGGGCTCCGAGGAGTCGAAGTACTCTGCCCTCTTGGCGGGCAGCGCCGTGGCTTTCTGGGGGGGGGCAAGGTGGGCACAAAAAAAGGGGGTGTGGGGGGTGTGAGGGTCACCAATGTCCTCAGGGGCCCCCAAAATTCCTGCCCCACCCCCCCCCCCCCCAAAGCACCCAGCAGCCCCCGTCACCCCTTTTCACCCACCCCACGTGGATTATGGGGTGTGCCAACAGGGCACCCGGGTGCCCAGCTGTGCCCCCTGACCCACCCAGTGCCCTTTAACCCCATGGAGGGGGGGGGGGGGCACCCAGGTGTTCAGCCGTGCCCCCACACCAGGTCCCTTCCCCGCTTTGGGCACCCCCCAGGTTCCTTTCCCCACTAGGGGGGGCATTCAGGTGCCCATCTGTGCCCCCCCCCAGCCCCCTTTCCCCCATGCAGGGGGAGGCTGTGCCCATCTGTGCCCCCCAGGACAGACCCTCCAGCTCCTTTTAACCCCCCATGGGTGCCCGCATGGCCCCCTCCCTCCCCCGTGGTGCCCCCCCAGCCCCTTTAACCCCCCATGGGTGCCCGCTGGCCCCCTCCCTCCCCCGTGGGTGCCCCCCCAGCCCCTTTAACCATATGGGTGCCCGCTGGCCCCTCTCTCCCCCGTGGGTGACCCCTCAGCCCCTTTAACCCCATGGGTGCCCCGCTGGCCCCCTCCCTCCCCGTGGGCACCCCCTCAGCCCCTTTAAGCCCCCACGGGTGCCCGCTGGCCCCCTCTCTCCCCCGTGGGTGCCCCCTCAGCCCCTTTAACCCCACGGGTGCCGCTGCCCCCCTCTCTCCCCCATGGGTGCCCCCTCAGCCCCCTTTAACCCCATGGGTGCCCGCTGCCCCCCTCTCTCCCCCATGGGTGCCCCCTCAGCCCCCTTTAACCCCATGGGTGCCCGCTGCCCCCCTCTCTCCCCCATGGGTGCCCCCTCAGCCCCCTTTAACCCCATGGGTGCCCGCTGGCCCCCTCTCTCCCCCGTGGCTGCCCCCCAGCCCCCCTTTCCCCCCCCGTGTGGGCAGGCAGGTGCGTGGCCGTGCCCGCCGTGCCCGCCGTGCCCCTCACCCGCAGGATGCGCAGGGCCTCGTCGTGGTTCTCGTGCCGCAGCTCCATCTCGCCGAACTCGCACCACACGGCGGCCAGGTCGTCCACCTGCCGGAAACGCACCCGCGTGGCCTTCGCCAGGATCGTGCGCGCCTGGGGACACGGGGACAGTCAGGGACACCGGACAGACTGGGGACACGGGGACAGCGAGGGGACACGGGGACAGTCAGGGGACACCCGACAGACTGGGGGACACCAGACAGACTGGGACACGGGGACAGTCAGGGGACACGGGGACAGTCAGGGACACCGGACTGGGGACACGGGGACAGTCAGGGGACACGGGGACAGTCAGGGGACACCCGACAGACTGGGGACACCGGACAGACTGGGGACACGGGGACAGTCAGGGGACACGGGGACAGTCAGGGACACCGGACTGGGGACACGGGGACAGTCAGGGGACACGGGGACAGTCAGGGGACACCCGACAGACTGGGGACACGGGGACAGTCAGGGGACACCGGACAGACAGGGGACGCGGGGACAGTCAGGGGACACCGGACAGACTGGGGACACGGGGACAGTCAGGGGACACGGGGACAGTCAGGGACACCGGACAGACAGGGGACACAGGGACAGTCAGGAGACATGGGGACACAGAGGGAACACAAAGGGGACACAGGGGGACAGTTGGGGACACGGGGGGACAGTTGAGGTTTGGGTGACACAGAGGGGACACGGGGGGGACACGGGGGGACACGGGCGTCCCCTCACGTCGTCCAGTTGCCCGTTGTCCTCGTAGAAGCGGGCGAAGGCCACCCAGAGCCCGTGGGGACGCCCGGTGGCCTTGAAGGGGTCCACGGTGCGAACGGCCTCCGTGTACGTCTTGATGATCTGGGGACACGTTGGGGACACTTGGGGACACGTTGGGGACACCTTGGGGACAGCTCTGAACCCCCAGGCACATCCGGCCCCCCCCACCCAATCCCCTCATCTACACCAGCCGTGTCCCCCCCAATGTCCCCAAGCCAACGCCACATGTCCCCACTGTCCCCTACGTCACCCTGATGTCCCCCACACCCCCCAAATGTCCCTGTGTCCCCTACGCCCTCCTACACCCACCCCGATGTCCCCATGTCC
The DNA here is from genome assembly GCA_033558235.1 of Neomorphus geoffroyi. Taxonomy (NCBI): domain Eukaryota; kingdom Metazoa; phylum Chordata; class Aves; order Cuculiformes; family Neomorphidae; genus Neomorphus; species Neomorphus geoffroyi. Next base: position 15,469 of record JAUMJM010000118.1, read on the forward strand.
CCTACACCCAGCCTGATGTCCCCTAAACCCCCCTCAGTGTCCCCACGTGTCCCCTACACCCACCCCGATGTCCCTATGTGTCCCCTACGCCCCCCTCAGTGTCCCCATGTGTCCCCTACACCCACCCCGATGTCCCTATGTGTCCCCTACGCCCCCTCAGTGTCCCCACGTGTCCCCTACACCCACCCCGATGTCCCTATGTGTCCCCTACGCCCCCCTCAGTGTCCCCACGTGTCCCCTACGCCCAGCCCGATGTCCCCACGTGTCCCTAAACCCCCCTCAGTGTCCCCTCGTCTACACCAGCCGTGTCCCCGTGTCCCCCTCCCGGTGTCCCCAGGTCAACGCCACATGTCCCCACCTGTCCCCTACGTCACCCTGATGTCCCCCACACCCCCCAAATGTCCCTGTGTCCCCTACGCCCTCCTACACCCACCCCGATGTCCCCACTTGTCCCCTAAGCCCCCTCAGTGTCCCCATGTGTCCCCTACGCCCGCTCCAATGTCCCCAAGTGTCCCCTAAGCCCATCCCAATGCCCTCCCCATGCCCCCCACATCCCCACTGCCACCCTCCCTGCCCTGTGCCCGTGTGCCCGCCGTGTGCCCACCCCAATGCCCTCCCCATACCCCCCACGTCCCCACTGCCGCCCTCCCCGCCGCGTGCCCCGCCATGTGCCCACCCCAATGCCCTCCCCATGCCCCCCACGTCCCCACTGCCACCCTCCCTGCCGCGTGCCCGTGTCCCTGCCGTGTGCCCACCCCAATGCCCTCCCCATGCCCCCCACGTCCCCACTGCCGCCCTCCCCGCCGCGTGCCCGCCGTGTGCCCACCTGCTCGGGGTGCCCCTGGTAGAGCTGGACGCGCTTGTGCCACTCGTGGACGTTGTGGGGGTTCTGGCGCAGGAGGACGCTGTTGAGCAGCAGCGGGCGCCGTGCCATCAGCTGCTCGAAGCGTGCCAGGCGCAGCTCCAGCTCCACCTCCTCTGGGGACAGCGGGGACGGCGTCGCCGGGGCGCGGGGACACGTGGGGATGGGGGGGGGGGACACACACGATGACACTGGGGTCCTCGTGGGGTGCTGGGGGGGTCACCCAGGGGGGCAGGGACAGCCAGGGTGGGGACCTTCATGGGGCACTGGAGACAGGAGAGGGTGACCAGGACCCCCTGGGTACCCCGTGGGGTGGGGACAGGGGGTTGGGGACACCTGGGGACAGGACAGGGTGACCAGGACCCCCTGGGTACCCCGTGGGGTGGGGACAGGGGGTTGGGGACACCTGGGGACAGGACAGGGTGACCAGGACGCCCTAGGCATCCCATGGGGTGGGGACAGGGGGTTGGGAACACCTGGGGACAGGACAGGGTGACCAGGACCCCCTGGGTACCCCGTAGGGTTGGGATGGGGGGGGGTCTGGGGACACCTGGGGGTTGGGGACACCTGGGGACAGGACAGGGTGACCAGGACCCCCTAGGCATCCCATGGGGTGGGGACAGGAGGTTGGGGACACCTGGGGACAGGACAGGGTGACCAGGACACCCCTGGGTACCCTGTGGGGTGGGGACAGGGGGGGTCGGGGACACCTGGGGACAGGAGAGGGTGACCAGGACCCCCTGGGTACCCCGTGGGGTGAGGACAGGGGGGTTGGGGACACCTGGGGACAGGACAGGGTGACCAGGACCCCCTGGGTACCCCGTGGGGTTGGGATGGGGGGGGGTCTGGGGACACCTGGGGGTTGGGGACACCTGGGGACAGGACAGGGTGACCAGGACCCCCTAGGCATCCCATGGGGTGGGGACAGGGGGTTGGGGACACCTGGGGACAGGACAGGGTGACCAGGACCCCCTGGGTACCCGTGGGGTTGGGATGGGGGGGTGTCTGGGGACACCTGGGGGTTGGGACACCTGGGGGACAGGAGAGGGTGACCAGGACCCCCCTGGGTACCCTGTGGGTTTGGATGGGGGGGTCAGGGACACCTGGGGACAGGAGAGGGTGACCAGGACCCCCCTGGGTACCCTGTGGGGTTGGGATGGGGGCGGGTCTGGGCACACCTGGGAGTTGGGGACACCTGGGGACAGGAGAGGGTGGCCAGGACCCCCTGGGTACCCTGTGGGGTTGGGATGGGGGGGGGTCAGGGACACCTGGGGACAGGTGGGGACAGGGCGGGCTCACCGTCGTCGTCGCGGCCCAGCGCGGCCGCCGTCTCCATCCTGGCGGCGATGACGCTCTCCTCGAAGTGGGCGTAGCTGTCAAACACCTGCGTGAAGTCCCGCACCGTCACCACCGTCTGCACCGCCTCCTCGTACACGTCCGCGCCTGCGGGGACAGGGACAGCGCCATGGGCACGGGGACGGGGGGCACGGGCACAGGGACGGGGACACTGGGACAGGGACACGGGGACAGGGACGGCGCCATGGCACGGGGACGGGGGCACGGGCACAGGGACGGGGACACTGGGACAGGGACACGGGGACAGGGACAGCGCCATGGGCACGGGGACGGGGACACGGGGACGGGGACAGGGACGGGGACACGGGGACAGGGACAGCGCCATGGGCACGGGGACGGGGACACGGGGACGGCGCCATGGCACGGGGACGGGGACACAGGGACAGGGACGGGACACTGGGACAGGGACACGGGGACAGGGACGGCGCCATGGGCACGGGGACGGGGACACGGGGACAGGGACGGGGCCATGGGCACAGGGACGGGGACACCACCATGGGGACAGGGACGGGGACACGGGGATGGGGACAGGGTCACAGCAACAGGGACACCGCCACGGGGACAGGGATGGGGACACGGGGACAGGGACAGCGCCATGGGCACGGGAGCACGGGGACAGGGACGGGGCCATGGGCACGGGACGGGGACACGGGGACGGGGACACGGGGACAGCACCATGGGCATGGGACGGGGACACGGGGACAGGGACAGCGCCATGGGCACGGAGACGGGGACACGGGGACACGGGACGGCGCCATGGGCACAGGGACGGGGACACGGGGACAGGGACGGGGACACGGGGACAGGGACAGCGCCACGGGCACGGGGACGGGACACGGACGGGGGACACGGGGACAGGGACAGCGCCATGGGCACGGGACGGGGACACGGCGACAGGGACAGGGACGGGGACAGGGACAGCGCCATGGGCACGGGGACACGGGGACACGGGGACGGCGCCATGGGCACGGGGACAGGGACATGGAGACGGGGACAGGGCCATGGGCACGGGGACGGGACACGGGGACAGGGACACGGGGACAGGGACGGGGCCATGGGGATGGGGACAGGGACACCACCATGGGCACGGGGACATGGGGACAGGGACACAGGGACACCACCATGGGCACAGGGACGGGGACACGGGGACAGGGACGGGGCCATGGGCACAGGGACGGGGACACCACCATGGGGACAGGGACGGGGACAGGGGGATGGGGACGGGGTCACAGCAACAGGGACACCGCCATGGGGACAGGGATGGGGACACGGGGACAGGGACAGCGCCATGGGCACGGGAACATGGGGACAGGGACGGGGCCATGGGCACAGGGACGGGGACACGGGCACAGGGACGGGGACACGGGGACAGGGACAGCGCCATGGGGACAGGGATGGGGACACGGACACAGGGACAGGGACACAGGGACGGGGACACGGGGACAGGGACGGGGCCATGGGCACAGGGACGGGGACATGGGGACGGGGCCATAGGCACAGGGACAGAGACACAGGGACGGGGACACGGGGACAGGGACGCCGCCATGGGCACAGGAACAGGGACACAGGGACAGGGATGGGGCCATGGGGACGGGGACAGGGACAGTGCCATGGGCACAGGGACGGGGACATGGGGACAGGGACAGGGCCATGGGCACGGGGACAGGGACACGGGGACAGGGACACCGCCATGGGCACGGGGACAGGGACACGGGGACAGGGACAGGGCCATGGGGATGGGGACAGGGACAGGGACACGGGGACAGGGACACCGCCATGGGGACAGGGACGGGGACACAGGGACAGGGACGGGGCCATGGGGACGGGGACACGGGGACAGGGACAGCGCTATGGGCACAGGGATGGGGACACGGGGACAGCGCCATGGGGACAGGGACAAGGACACAGGGACAGGGCCATGGGGATGGGGACAGCAGGATGGGGACAAGGACAAGAAGATGGGGACAGTGGTGACAGCGTATTGGGGACAGTGGCTTGGGGACAGGGACGGAGACAGGGGGCTGAGGGGGGTTGGAAGGGTCTGGGGTGGCACAGGGGACACAGGGGACCAGTCGGTGGCCCTGGGTGGCTTCAGATAGCCCTGGGTGACCATGGGTGGCCCTGGGTGGCCTGCGCTAGCTGTGGGTGGCCCTGGGTGGCTTCAGATAGCCCTGGGTGACCATGGTGGCCCTGGGTGACCTGTGGTGACCATGGGTGGCCCTAGGTGGCCTCAGATGACCCTGAGTGACCTTTGGTGACCATGGGTGGCCCTAGGTGGCCTCAGACGGCCCTGGGTGGCCCGCGCTGGCCCTGGGTGGTCGGTGGTGGCCGTGGGTGACCATGGCTGCCCTTGAGTGCCCCTGGGTGACCTGTGGTGATCATGGGTGGCCTCAGATGACCCTGAGTGACCTTTGGTAACCATGGGTGGCCCTAGGTGGCCTCAGACGGCCCTGGGTGGCCCGTGCTGGCTGTGGGTGACCCTGGGTGACCTGTGGTGACCATGGATGGCCCTGGGTGGCCTCAGATGGCCCTGGGTGACCTGTGGTGACCATGGGTGGCCTCAGATGACCCTGAGTGGCCCTGGGTGGCCTGCGCTGGCCGTGGGTGACCTGTGGTGACCATGGGCGGCCCTAGGTGGCCTCAAATGACCCTGAGTGACCTGTGGTGACCATGGGTGGCCCTAGGTGGCCTCAGACGGCCCTGGGTGGCCCGCGCTGGCTGTGGGTGGCCCTGGGTGGTCGGTGGTGGCCGTGGGTGACCACAGCTGCCCCTGAGTACCCCTGGGTGACCCTGGGTGACCTGTGGTGACCATGGGTGGCCTCAGATGGCCCTGAGTGGCCCTGGGTGGCCCACGCTGGCCGTGGGTGATCTGTGGTGACCATGGGTGGCCCTAGGTGGCCTCAGACGGCCCTGGGTGGCCCGTGCTGGCTGTGGGTGGCCCTGGGTGACCTGTGATGGCCGTGGGTGGCCTGAGATGACCCTGAGTGGCCCTGGGTGGTCGGCGGTGGCCCTGGGTGCCCCCGGGTGGCCCGTGGTGGCCGTTGTCACCTTCTCGAAGTGCCCGCTGCGGATGTAGCAGTCGGCCAGGGCCCCCCAGAGCCGCCCCAGTTGGTCCGTGAAGCGCGTGAGGCCCCCCCGGATGATGGCGCCGGCGTCCAGCGAGCGAACGCGCTCGGGGTGCTGCGAGAGCAGCTCACACAGCTCCTGCCACAGCTGGGGGGGGCAAAAACGGGGGGGTCAGAGCCCACAGGGGACCCCAAAACCCCCCCGGGGACCCCCGAGACCCCCAGAGCCCCCCAGCACCCATGGGACCCCGACACCCGCTCGGGGTGCTGGGGGAGCAGCTCACACAGCTCCTGCCACAGCTGGGGGGGCAAAAACGGGGGGTTCAGAGCCCACAGGGGACCCCAAAACCCCCCCGGGGACCCCCGAGACCCCCAGAGCCCCCTGAGACCAACGGGACCCCCAGAGCCCCCCCAGAGCCCCCCAGCACCCGTGGGACCCCGACACCCGCTCGGGGTGCTGGGGGAGCAGCTCACACAGCTCCTGCCACAGCTGGGGGGGGGGCAAAAACGGGGGGGTCAGAGCCCACAGGGGACCCCAAAACCCCCCCGGGGACCCCCGAGACCCCCAGAGCCCCCCAGAGCCCCCCAGCACCCATGGGACCCCGACACCCGCTCGGGGTGCTGGGGGAGCAGCTCACACAGCTCCTGCCACAGCTGGGGGGGGGCAAAAACGGGGGGGGTCAGAGCCCACAGGGGACCCCAAAACCCCCCGGGGACCCCCGAGACCCCCAGAGCCCCCCCAGAGCCCCCCAGCACCCATGGGAACCCGACACCCGCTCGGGGTGCTGGGGGAGCAGCTCACACAGCTCCTGCCACAGCTGGGGGGGGGCAAAAACGGGGGGGTCAGAGCCCACAGGGGACCCCAAAACCCCCCCGAGACCCCCAGAACCCCCCAAGACCAGTGGGACCCCCAGAGCCCCCCCAGCACCCCCAGGGGACCCTCCACCCCCTTAAGTGCCCACCCTACCTCCCTGGGTGCCACCCAGCACCCCTGGGTGCCCCCCCAAGCCCCTTCCCTACCCCCCTGGGTGCCACCCCACGCCTTTCCCTGCACCCCTGGGTGCCCCTCTTCCCCCTGGGTGCCACCCAGCACCCCATGGTGCCCGCCCAAGCCCCTTCCCTACTCGCTGGGTGCCACCCAGCACCCCTGGGTGCCACCCCACGCCCCTTCCCTGCACCCCTGGGTGCCCCTCTTCCCCCTGGGTGCCACCCAGCAACCCGGGGTGCCCCCCCAAGCCCCTCTCCCCGCACCCCTGGGTGCCCACCCACTGGGTCCCTCCCTATCCCGCTTGGGTGCCCCTCCCTTCCCCCTATACCCCCCCTGGGTGCCATCCAGCACCCCCGGGTGCCCCCCCAAGCCCCTTCCCTACCCCCCTGGGTGCCACCCCACACCCTTTCCCTGCACCCCTGGGTGCCCCTCTTCCCCTGGGTGCCACCCAGCACCCCATGGTGCCCCCCAAGCCCCTTCCCTACCCCCCTGGGTGCCACCCCACACCCTTTCCCTGCACCCCTGGGTGCCCCTCTTCCCCCTAGGTGCCACCCAGCACCCCATGGTGCCCCCCAAGCCCCTTCCCTACACCCCTGGGTGCCACCCAGCACCCCCTGGTGCCACCCCACGCCCCTTCCCTGCACCCCTGGGTGCCCCTCTTCCCCCTGGGTGCCACCCAGCACCCTCTGGTGTCCCCCAAGCCCCTTCCCTACCCCCCTGGGTGCCACCCCACACCCCTTCCCTGCACCCCTGGGTGCCCTTCTTCCCCCTGAGTGCCACCCAGCACCCCCGGGTGCCCCCCCAAGCCCCTCTCCCCTCACCCCTGGGTGCCCGCGCCCCGGTGCCCACCTGGTAGTTGGATTTGCCCTCCTTGGAGACGAAGCGCTCGTCGTTGACGAGCTGTGCCAGGCGCACGGCGGCCTCGTCCAGGCGCCCCACGGAGCGCAGGTACCCCACGTACTCCTCGGCGCTCTCGGGGCTCAGCTGGCAAAGAGCGTGGCACCTCAGGGTCCCCAAGCCCTGGCACGAGTGGCCCCAGGGTCCCCAACTCCGGCCCCAACATCCCCAGTGGACATCGGTGGGTGCCCCACCACCCCAGGTGCCACCTCAGGTGCCACCACGTAGTGTCCGACCACCACGAGGTGACACTGGTGCGTGTCCCATCACCCCAGGTGCCACCAGGTGTTGTCCCACCACCACGAGGCGACACTGGCACGTGTCCCATCACCCCAGGTGCCACCAGGTGTTGTCCCACCACCACGAGGTGACACTGGTGCGTGTCCCATTACCCCAGGTGCCACCCCCCAGGTGCCACCATGTGGTGCTCCTCCACCCCAGGTGCCACCACATGGTGCCCCCCCACCATGAGGTGACACTGGTCCGTGTTCCACCACCCCCCAGGCGACACCATGTGGTGTCACCTCACCCCCGGTGCCACCACGTGGTGTCCCATCACCATAAGGAGATGCTGGCACATACCCCACCACCCCAGGTGCCACCCCCCAGGTGCCACCATATGGCGTCCTACCAACCTAGGTGCCACCACCTGTGCCCCGCCACCCCAGGTGCACCACATGGTGTCTCATCACCATAAGGAGATGCACACACACGGTCCACCACCCGAGGTGCCACCCCCCAGGTGCCACCACCTGGTGCCCCACCACCCCAGGTGTTGTCCCACCACCATAAGGAGATGCTGGCACGTCCCACCACCCCAGGTGCCACCCCCAGGTGCCACCACCTGGTGCCCCACCACCCCAGGTGTTGTCCCACCCCCATGAGTTGACGCTGGCGCGTGTCCCACCCTGCCCAGACGCCACGCTGGCGCGTGCACGTGTGTGTCCCCCGAGCCCAGGTGCCACCCCGTCGCCGCTCCCCCTCGGCGTGGCGCCACGGGCGGGCGCTGCCACCCTGGGCGGGCGCTGCCACCCCCGGGGGTACCTTCAGGAAGCGGCGGTAGACGCGCACGGCGGTCTCGGGCAGGGGGTGGCGCCGCACGAACTGCAGGTAGAGGGGCCACACGCGGTGGTGCTGGGTGATGGGCAGTGCCCGCAGTGCCCGGTCGAAGGTGCGGCGCGTGCGCGTCACGCGGCCCTGCTCCACCAGGAACTGGCAGTAATCCAGCCAGACGCGGGGCATCTGCCGGGCACGCGGGCACTCAGAGGGCACCAGGACCCCCTCGTGGCGCAGGAGGGGTTTGGGGGGGGGGCGGGGGGGGGGAACAACTTATGGGGCTGGACCCCTCCCCACGTCCCTCCCGTGTCCCCCTGTGTCCCCCCTCACGTCCCCCATGTCCCCATGTCCCCCCATGTCCCCCCTCACATCCCCCGTGTCCCCCCATGTCCCCATGTCCCCATGCCCCCGTGTCCCCCTCATGTCCCCCATGTCCCTCCGTGTCCCCATGTCCCCCGTGTCCCCACGTCCCCCTGTCCCCCCCGTGTCCCCGTGTCCCCCATGTCCCTATGTCCCCCCACGTCCCCCCCGTGTCCCCCCATGGCCCCCTGTGTCCCCCCTCACGTCCCCCGTGTCCCTCTGTGTCCCCCTCATGTCCCATGCCCCCTGCGTGTCTCCCATGTCCCCCCTGTGTCCCCACATCCCCCCGTACCCCCCATGTCCCCATGTCCCTATGTCCCCCCGCGTCCCCATGATCCCTCATGGCCCCCCGTGTCCCCCTCATGTCCCCATGTCCCCCCTCACGTCCCCCATGTCCCTCCGTGTCCCCATATCCCCCCATGTCCCTCCGTGTTCCCCTCATGTCCCCATGCCCCCCGTGTCCCCATGTCCCTCCATGTCCCCATGTCCCACTGTGTTCCTCCCATGTCCCCCGCGTCCCCACGTCCCCTCATGCCCCCCCCATGTCCCCGCGTCCCTATGTCCCCCTGTGTCGCCCCCATCTCCCTGTGTCCCCCCGTGTCCCCATGCCCCCGTGTCCCCATGTCCCCCCATGTCCCCATGCTCCCCCCATGTCCCCATTCCCCCCCCATGTCCCCGTGTCCCCATGCCCCCCCGTCCTCATGCCCCCCGTCCCCACCATGTCCCCATGCCCCCAGGCCCCCCTGTGTCTCCATGTCCCCCCCACGCCCCCCCGTCGTCCCCATGTCCCCATGTCCCCCCCGTGTCCCCATGCCCCCCTCATGTGCCCCCATGTCCCCATGTCCCCCCATGCCCCCGTGTCCCCGTCCCCCCATGTCGCCCTGTCCCCCCCATGTCCCCATGCCCCCCCATGCCCCCGTGTCCCCGTCCCCCCATGTCGCCCTGTCCCCCCCATGTCCCCATGCCCCCCCGTGTGCCCACCTTGTGCATGAAGACCAGGGCGCGCTCGTGGCAGGCGTTGGCCTCCTCGTAGGCGGGGTCGGTGGGGCAGCGCCCCTTCACCTGCTGCCGCCGCTGCCGCAGGTACTGGTACCACAGCTTGTAGCTGCGGGCACCGGCGTCACCTCCGGGCACCGCTGCCACCCCCTGCCACCCACTGCCACCCCCTGCCACCCGCTGCCACCCGCTGCCAGCCCCTGCCACCCTCATCACCGCTGCCGCAGGTACTGTACCACAGCTTGTAGCTGCGGGCACCGGCGTCACCTCCGGGCACCGCTGCCACCCCCTGCCACCCGCTGCCACCCCCTGCCATCCCCTGCCACCCGCTGCCACCCCCTGCCACCCGCTGCCACCCTCATCACCGCTGCCGCAGGTACTGGTACCACAGCTTGTAGCTGCGGGCACCGGCGTCACCTCCGGGCACCGCTGCCACCCCCTGCCACCCGCTGCCACCCGCTGCCAGCCCCTGCCACCCTCATCACCGCTGCCGCAGGTACTGGTACCACAGCTTGTAGCTGCGGGCACCGGCGTCACCTCCGGGCACCGCTGCCACCCCCTGCCACCCGCTGCCACCCCCTGCCCCCCCACCACCCTTCGTCACCCCCCTGCCACCCTCATCACCACTATTGCAGGTACTGGTACCACAAGTTGGAGGCAGGGGACACCAGTGTCACCTCCCATGTCCCCGTGTCCCCATATCCCCCATGTCCCCATGTTCCCCCATGTCCCCCCCTTGTCCCCCGTGTCCCCCCTGGTCCCTGTGTCACCTCCATGTCCCCCCATCTCCGTGGCCCCCCTTGTCCCTGTGCTCCCCCATGCCCTCATGCCCCCGTGTCCCCATGTCCCCCCCGTGGTCCCCCATGCCTCCGTGCCCTCCCCGTCCTCGTGTGCCCCGTCCCTGCGTCCCCCTCGTGTGCCCCCGTCCCCGTATCCCCCCATGCCCCCCATGTCCCCATGTCACCTTCCATGTCCCCCTGTCCCCATGCCCCCCCGTGCCCCACATCCCCGTGTGCCCCCATCCCCCTCATGTCCCCATGTCCCCCCCCGTGTCCCCCATGCCCCCGTGTCCCCCCGTCCCTGTGCCCCCCCATGCCCTCATGCTCCCATGCCCCTGTGTCCCCCACGCCCCCCCCGTGTCCCCATGCCCCCGTGTCCCCTCCATGCCCCCGTGTCCCCCCATCCCTGTGCTCCCCCATGCCCTCATGCCCCCCCCGTGTCCCCCCGTGCCCCCGTGCCCGCGCGGCGGTGCCCACCTGCCGGGCAGCTCGCGCAGGGCGCGCTCGTAGAGCAGGTTGAGGCGGGGGGGGGGCGCGTGCAGGCGCCCCTGGATGTAGCGCAGCCAGCAGCGCACCGAGAACGGGTTCCGCAGCAGCTCCTCCTCGTGCTGCACGTCCTCCTCCTCCTGCGGGCACAGGCGGGCACAGGCGGGCACAGGTGGGCACAGGTGGGCACAGGCGGGCGGCGGGCACGCGGCCACACACCGGCGTCAGGGACACGGGCACACAGGCACAGCCAGGTGTCAGGGACACAGGCACGCGGGCACAGACAGGTGTCGGGGACACGGGCACGCGGGCACAGACGGGCATCAGGGACACGAGCACACGGGCACAGACAGGCGTCGGGGACAGCAGGGACACAGCCACACAGAGACACGGGAACACGGGCACAGACGGGCATCAGGGGCACACAGGCACAGCCAGGTGTCAGGGACACGGGCACGCAGGCACAGACGGGCATCAGGGACACGGGCACGCGGGCACAAACAGTGTCGGGGACACGGGCACATAGGCACAGCCAGGTGTCAGGGACACGGGCACGCGGGCACAGACGGGCATCAGGGACACGAGCACACGGGCACAGACAGGCGTCGGGGACAGCGGGGACACAGGCACACAGAGACATGGGAACACGGGCACAGACGGGCATCAGGGACACGGGGCACGCGGGCACAGCCAGGTGTCAGGGACATGGGCACGCGGGCACAGACTGGTGTCAGGGACATGGGCACAGATGGGTATCGGGGACACGGACACACGGGCACGCGGACACAGCCAGGCGTTGGGCACGCGGGCACACACCGGCGTCAGGGACACGGGCACGCGGGCACAGACAGGCATCGGAGACATGGGCACACAGGCACACAGAGACACGGGGACACGGGCACAGACGGGCATCAGGGACACGGGCACATGGGCACACACCAGCATCGGGGACGCGGGCACACAGGCACAGCCAGGTGTCAGGGACGCAGGCACAGGCCGGCGTCCGGCACGCGGGCACGCACCGGCGTCGGGGACAGCGGGGACAGAGGCACAGCCAGGTGTCAGGGACACGGGCACGCGGGCACAACCGGGCATCAGGGACACGGGCACGCGGGCACAGACGGGTGTCGGGGACAATGGGGACACAGGCACACAGAGACACCGGAACATGGGCACAAACGGGCATCTGGGACACGGGCACACAGGCACAGCCGGGTCTCAGGGACACGGGCACGCGGGCACACACCGGCGTCGGGGACAGCGGGGACACAGGCACAGCCAGGTGTCAGGGACACAGGCACGCGGGCACAGACGGGCATCAGGGACACGGGCACACGGGCACAGCCAGGTGTCAGGGACGCAGGCACAGGCTGGCGTCGCGCACAGCGGGGACACAGGCACACAGAGACACGGGAACATGGGCACAGACGGGCATCAGGGACACGGGCACGCGGGCACAGACGGGTGTCGGGGACACGGGAACACAGGCACAGCCGGGCATCAGGGACAGCGGGCACACAAGCACAGCCGGGTGTCATGGACACGGGCACAGGCCGGCATTGGGCACGCGGGCACAGACTGGCAGCGGGGACAGCAGGGACACAGGCACACAGAGACACAGGAACATGGGCACAGACGGGCATTGGGCATGCAGCCACAGACCAGCACCAGGGACACAGGCACGTGGGCACAGACAGGCATCGGGGACACGGGCACAGATGGGTGTCGGGGACACGGACACACGGGCACGCGGGCACAGCCAGGCGTCGGGCACGCGGGCACACACCGGCGTCAGGGACACGGGCACACAGGCACAGCCGGGCGCCAGGGACACGGGCACGCGGGCACAGACAGGCGTCGGCACACGGGCACAGCCGGGCACAGCCGGGCATCAGGGACACGGGCACACGGGGACAGCCGGGCATCAGGGACACGGGCACACGGGGACAGCCGGGCATCAGGGACAGCAGGGACACGGGCACAGCCGGGGCGTGAGGGACAGCGGGGACATGGGGGACAACGGGGACAGGGACAGCCAGGGCATCAGGGACAGCGGGGGACACGGGGACAGCCGGGACGGGGACAACAGGATGGGGGGGGGGAGGGGATGGGGCCTGGGAATGGGGGGGAATTGGGGGGGGGGGGGGGGCGCTGGGGGGGACGGGACGGGACAGGGTGGAGGGAGGGGGAGACGGGACAAGGGGGGGACGACGGGGGGGACCGGGGCACGGAGGGGAGAGGGGACCGGGGGGGGGGAGGGGACGGGACGGGGGGACAGGACCAGGCCGCGCCCCCCCCCCCCCCCCCCAACTCACGAAGCTCAGCTCGGGCCGCTCGGGCCCCGCCGACGGCTCCTCTCGCCTCGGGCCCCGCCCCTCCGGTTCCTCCGGTTCCTCCGGCTCCTGCGGTTCCTGCGGCTCCTGCGGCCCCCCCGGCCCCCCGGCCCCTCCGGTTCGCCCGGCCCCGCTCCAGGCCCCGCGGCCGCCTCCATCGCCGCCGCCATTTTGCGCCGCCGCGTCGATTTTCCGGCGGGTTGCGATGACGACAGTTCCGCCTCCCCCCCAACTCCCACCCTTACATCTGATTGGAGAGCACTCCCGCCCATCAGGGCTTCGCCCCGCCCTCCCGCACAGCTGATTGGTCTGCCTTCCCGTCGGTCAGCTCTCTCCCCCCTCGCCCCGCCCACCTGGCGGGCGGGAACGGCGGTCAATGAGATGAGGGGCGGGAGCGATGGCCAATGAGATGTGAGGGAGCGGGGGCGAAGCGATGACGGGCGGGAATATCGACCAATCCTATGCGTCAGCGAGGGGGTGAGGGGGCGGGGAAGACGGTGACGGGCGGGAGCGACGGCCAATGAGATGCGGAGGGAAGAGAGGCGGAAGCGGAGGCCCAGGGCGCCATGGGGGTGAAGCTGGAGATCCTGCGGGTGCGGGGGGAAAGGGGTTAATGGGGGCGGGGGAGGGGTGATGAAGGGGGGAAGGGACCTGGGGGGGGGCAAGGAGGGGTTAATGGGGGCAATAAGGGGGGGAGGAGGGCAATAAGGGGTTAATGGGGGCAGGAATGGGGGAGGGGGGCAATAAGGGGGAGGGGGCAATAAGGGGTTAATGGGGGCAGGAATGGGGGAGGGGGGCAATAAGGGGTTAATACGGGGTGGGTGGCACTGTCCCCGTGTCCCCAGATGCTGGGGCTGGCACTGTCCCTGTGCCAGGGGGGTGCCAGGGGGTGGCACTGTCCCTGTGCCGGGGGTGCCAGGGGGTGGCAGGGGGTGGCACTGTCCCCGTGTCCCCAGATGCTGCTCTACCTCTCCTTCCCCGTCGGCGTCTTCTGGGTCTCCAACCAGGCCGAGTATTTCCAGCACCACGTGGTGCGGCGCAAGGTGGGGAGGGGACAGGGGAGGGGACACCCGGGGACATTTGGGGACCAGGGGGTTGCTGTGCCCCCGGTGCCACCCCCCCCCCTCACCCCGTCTTCTTCCCCAGAGAGAGATTTTTCCTCCAGACGACCCCGATCGGGTAAGAGACCCCCCCGGTGTCCCCAATGTCCCCCTGGTGTCCCCAGCATCCCCTCAGTGTCCCCAACGTCCCCCCCGGTGTCCCCAATGTCCCCTCGGTGTCCCCAGCATCCCCTCGGTGTCCCCAACGTCCCCTCGGTGTCCCCAGCATCCTCCCACCCCCTGATGTCCCCAACGTCCCCTTGGTGTCCCCATCATTCTCCCACCCCCTGATGTCCCCAATGTCCCCTTGGTGTCCCCATCATCCTCCCACCCCCTGATGTCCCCAATGTGTCCCCCCCAGGGTACCCAGCACCCTCTGGTGTCCCCAACGTCCCCCCCGGTGTCCCCAATGTCCCCCGGTGTCCCCAGCACCCCTTGGTGTCTCAGGTATCTCCAGTGTCGTCCCCGCCCCCCGGTGTCCCCAGTGTCCCCCCATCACCACCCCAGATGCCCAATGCCCCCAAGGTGTCCCCAATATCCCCAACATCCCCCCCATCCCCAGAGTCCCCAAGGTGTCCCCACCCCCCCGATGTCCCCAACATCCCCCCCATCCCAAGTGTCCCCCCACCCCCGAGTGGCCCCAATGTCCCCAAGATCCCCCTCTACCCTCAGTGTCCCCAAGGTGCCCCCACTCCCCCACCGGTGCCACCCCTGTCCCACATCGTGGCGGAGGTGACACAGGGGGTGACACAGGGGACACGTCCAGGCCTGGGGACACTCGAGCCACTCCTGTCACCCCTTCCTAACGTTCCCCCCCCCCAGCGGCGAGCGATGGCGGAGCTGAAGCAGCGGCTGCGGGAGGGGAAGGGGACGCGGGCCTGAGGGGACACGGGGACACCCGGCCACCCCCGCGGGGACACAGGGGACACCATCGCCGGGGCCACGACGGTGACAAGAGGGGACACGTGGCTGCTCGACACCATCGCCACAGCCGCGCCGGTGACAGAGGGGACACCTGGCCTCATCCTGTCACCCTGGATTCATCCTGAGGGCAGCGTTGGGGACAGAAGGGACGCGTGGCCACGTCCTGCTGCCACCGCGGTGCCCACCTTGGTGACAGAGGGGACATCTGGCCGCGATGGCTGTGACAGAAGGGACACGTGGCCACGTCCTGATGCCACCGCTGTGGCCACACAGGGGACAACAGGGAGGGGACGCATGGTGGCCCCCGTGTCCCTGCGCTGGCAGCGTCACCATGACGGGTGGTGACACGGGGACACGGCTGTACCTGCCACCGGTGCCATCACCGTGGCCTCGGTGCTGGAGGGGACGAGTGACACCCCCAGGTGTCCCCACTCCAATAAAGGGCCCTGACAGCGCCACCGCCTGCATTGGGGGGGGGGGGGACACACGGTGACAGGGGGGACCCCAAGGTGTCACCGAGGGGTCAGTGTCCCCCAAGGGCCACCAGGGGGTTGGGTGTCCCCAAGCGTCTCACGGTGATTGAGGGACCCCTGGGTGTCACCAGAGGTCTCGGTGTCACCAGGGGTGAACGCAGGGTGTCCCCAAGGGCTTTCACTGTGATGGGGGGACCCCTGGGTGTCACCAGGGGAGTTGGTGGCCCCCAGGGCTTCCATGGTGATCGAGGGACCCCTGGGTGTCACCAGAGGTCTCGGTGTCCCCAGAGGAGAACACAGGGTGTCCCCAAGTGCTTTCATGGTGATGGGGGGAGCTTTGGGTGTCACCAGAGGAGTTGGTGTCCCCCAGGTGTCCCCAAGCGTGTTACGGTGATTGAGGGACCCCTGGGTGTCACCAGAGGTCTCGGTGTCCCCAGAGAAGAACGCAGGGTGTCCCCAAGGGCTTTCACTGTGATGGGGGGACCTCTGGGTGTCACCAGGGGAGTTGGTGGCCCCCGGGTGTTCCCAGGGGTGCAGGGGGAACCCCAGGGGGTCACCAGGGGGGCTGTGATGTCCCCCAGGGGGTCACCAGAGGAGTTGGTGGCCCCCAGGTGTCCCCAACCGTGTCACAGTGATTGAGGGACCCCTGAGTGTCACCAGAGGTCTCGGTGTCCCCAACCCTTCCCGCGCTTCCCCAGAAACCGAGGCCGACTCGGGGGCTCCTGGGGGTCCCATTTTTTTTTTCCCCTCTCCGAACACCTCGAAACCCCAAAACCTCCGACAAGAAACACCCCCCCCCCCCCCCAAAACTCAGACACCGGCACCACCGCCAGCCCCGCTCCAGCTGGGAACATTCCGGAACCTTCCCAGCGGTGGGAATTAACCCCCCCAGCGCCGGACGGGTGTCGTTCCGGGACGGATGAATTTGGGGGTTCAGGTTGTTTGGGGGGGGGGGGGGGGTGTGTGAAACCACCCAGCGTGGTTTTGTTAAATAGAGAAAAATTCCGACTCTGGGGAAGACGCGGAGGCTCCGGTGGCCCCGGGGGGGGGGGGGAGGGGATGGGGGGGGAGGGGATGGAGGGGAGGGGAGGGGGGGGGGGGTTGGTTTTTTTGCTGCACACACAGAAATTCCCAAAATTCCCGCAGGACAAAACCCACCCAAAGAACAGCGAGCGAAGAAAAGGCGACGACTGCGACGAGGACGCCGGGAAATCCGAACCCCAAGCGGAACGACACACCCCCCCCCCCCCCCCCCCCCCCCCAAATCCCACCCCACCCCCCACCCCCTTTTTGCCACGTGAAGCTTCCCCGGTTGCGCCGAGTTTTGGGGAACGAGCGCTCCGAAGGCCCCGGAGAGGAGGAGTCCTTGGGAAGCACCGCGACGCGGCCGCGCCTTCCCGCGGCGCCGCTTCACTCGCCGGCCTCGCCTCGCGCCGAGGAAGCTTCCGCGCCCTCGTCTTCCTCCTCTTCTCCCACCTCTTCCGCCGGCACCGCAGGCTGGGAACGCTGCTCCGGTGGCACCGTGGGTCGGGAACGCTGCTCCGGTGGTGCCGCGGGCTGGGAACGCTGCTCCGGTGGCGCCAAGGGTTGGGAACGCTGCTCCGGTGGCACCGTGGGTCGGGAACGCTGCTCCGGTGGCGCCAAGGGTTGGGAACGCTGCTCCGGTGGCACCGCGGGCTGGGAACGCTGCTCCAGTGGTGCCGCGGGCAGGGAACGCTGCTCCGGTGGTGCCAAGGGTTGGGAACGCTGCTCCGGTGGCACCGCGGGCTGGGAACGCTGCTCCGGTGGTGCCGCGGGCAGGGAACGCTGCTCCGGTGGCGCCGCGGGCAGGGAACGCTGCTCCGCCATCGCGCCCAACTCCGTGGGTTGGGAACGCTGCTCCGGTGGCGCCGCGGGCTGGGAACGCTGCTCCGCCCTCGCGCCCGGCTCCGACTCCGCTTGTGTTTCGGGCTGCACCTCCATTCCTGGCTCCGTTTCTCCTCCCTCCTCCTCGTTTTCAGCTCTTCCCGGGTTCTCGTCCGGATCCTTATTTTCCTCCTCCACGTTTTCCTCCTCGGGGTTTTCCTCCTCGGGGTTTTCCTCCTCCACGTTTTCCTCCTCATCCTTGTTTTCCTCTGTTCCTTCCGCCGCTCCCTCGTCTCCGTTCCCACCAGCTCCTCCTTCCCCTTCCTCGTGCTCCTCTTTTTCTTCCGGATCATCCGTGAAGGGATTCTCACCCTGAAAGGAGAAGACAAGCGTTCACCTCCCGCAGGTGAAAGGGTTTCCCACCGTCTACCAGACCCACAACCAGAATCGCCTTCCGGTTGTGCCGCCAGCAGCTCCTGAAAGCCGACGCGGCCTCCGGAATCCGGGTTCGTCCGCTCGTCACCCCCCAACCCATGGATCCAGCCTGCCCAGATCCCTCTGGAGATGTTCCTCACCCTCCAACCCACGGATCCAGCCTGGCCAGATCCCTCTGGAGATGTTCCTCACCCTCCAACCCATGGATCCAGCCTGGCCAGATCCCTCTGGAGATGTTCCTCACCCTCCAACCCACGGATCCAGCCTGCCCAGATCCCTCTGGAGATGTTCCTCACCCTCCAACCCACGGATCCAGCCTGCCCAGATCCCTCTGGAGATGTTCCTCACCCTCCAACCCATGGATCCAGCCTGCCCAGATCCCTCTGGAGGATCCTTCAAGCAGATCAACCCTTCCACCCAGCTTGGTGTCACCTACAACCGCTTCCCACCCACCTTCAGGTACCGCTCCAGCTTCTTGCTGATGAATTTGTTGTTGAGGATGCTCCTCGCGACGACCAGCGACGACTTCTTCGATTGTTCCATCATCGCCTGCACGGGGAGACAGAAAAACCCGCTCTGGTTTAGCTCCGAACTCACCTGGGAAGCCGGGAATTCAGCGCAGCGGGAGGTGAACGGGATGGTTTCAGTCTCCGGGGATCCTCGGATCGTTTCCCGCGGGGAGAGTGAAACTCGGGGCGACACCACCCTACGTCCGCGTGGAAGTGGGGAAAGCACGGTGAGAAGCACCAAGCTCATTCCAGGAGCTTTGCCGTGGACGCTTTCATCCCAAACCCCTTGCTTGGAAACCTGGGAAGTTCCTGAGGTCAAAAGGGTTTCAACATCGGGATTGCTCAGTCGGGAGGAGGCTGAGGGGAGACCCCACCGCTCTCCGCACCTCCTGGAGGTTGTGGTGAGGTGGGTGCTGGGCTCTGCTCCCAAGGAACAAGGGATGGGATGGGAGGAAACGGCCTCGAGTTGAGGTTTAGGTTGGATACGGAGAAAGATTCCTTCATGGAAAGGGTGGGGAAGCCTTGGAAGAGGCTGCTCAGGGAGGCGGTGGAGGCTCCATCCCTGGAGGGGCTCAAAACCCGTGGAGATGCGGCACCCGGGGATGGGGTTTGGGGGTGTTGGGTCGATGGCCGGGCTGGATGCGAGCCAAGAGGCCTTTTCCCAACCTCAACGATTCCAAGATTAACGGCAGGGGACCGAGGGAAGCTCTTCCTGGTTTCAGCAACCACCGGAACTCCAAACAGGGCGACCAAAGCCACCGCGAGCCCGCGGGCACCCAACCCACTCACCCGGCGGTTGTGGTTGTGGTCCAGCGACTTGAGGTGTTTCTGGATGATCCCGTACTGCATCGGGATGAAGAGGTCGCAGGCGGCGCAGTGCGCGGCCTCCACCTTCTTCATGAAATGCTCCATCCCGACGTCTGGAAAGGGAGGCGCCAACGGGACCAACCGCAAAGTCATCCCGGGATTCGGGATCTCTTCCAGCTTTTACTCTGGCCTCGATCCGGGGCCACCAGAGACCCAACCCCCAGGGGACACTTTTGGGACCCCTTTTTTGAACCACTTTCGGGACCCCAACTTTTGGGACCCCACATTCCGAGCCCCTCTGGACTCCCCTTTCCGAACCCCTCTCGACTCCCCTTCCCAAACCCCTCTGGACTCCCCTTTCCAAACCCCTTTGGACTCCCCTTTCCAAACCCCTCTGGACTCCCCTTTCCAAACCCCTTTGGACTCCCCTTTCCAAACCCCTCTGGACTCCCCTTCCCGAGCCCTTTTGGACTCCCCTTCCCGAACCCCTTTGGACTCCCCTTTCCGAGCCCCTCTGGACTCCCCTTTCCGAGCCCCTCTGGACTCCCCTTCCCAAACCCCTTTGGACTCCCCTTCCCGAGCCCATCTGGACTCCCCTTTCCGAGCCCTTTTGGACTCCCCTTCCCGAACCCCTTTGGACTCCCCTTCCCGAACCCCTTTGGACTCCCCTTTCCGAGCCCCTCTCGACTCCCCTTTCCGAGCCCCTCTCGACTCCCCCTTCCGAACCCCTCTCGACTCCCCCTTCCGAACCCCTCTCGACTCCCCTTCCCGAGCCCCTCCGGACTCCCCTTTCCGAGCCCCTCTGGACCCCCCTTTCCGAACCCCTCTGGACCCCCCTTTCCGAGCCCCTCTCGACTCCCCTTCCCGAACCCCTCTGGACTCCCCTTCCCGAACCCCTCTGGACCCCCCTTTCCGAGCCCTTTTGGACTCCCCTTCCCGAACCCCTCTCGACTCCCCTTCCCGAACCCCTCTCGACTCCCCTTTCCGAACCCCTCTGGACCCCCCTTTCCGAACCCCTCTGGACCCCCCTTTCCGAGCCCCTCTGGACTCCCCTTCCCGAGCCCCTCTGGACTCCCCTTTCCGAGCCCCTCTCGACTCCCCTTCCCGAACCCCTCTCGACTCCCCTTTCCGAACCCCTCTCGACTCCCCTTCCCGAACCCCTCTCGACTCCCCTTTCCGAACCCCTCTGGCCCCACCCCGAGGCAGCCACCACGCGCAGAGGCCCCCACGAGGCGCTCACCCCCCTCACCCTGTGTCAGGTCCTGGTCCCTGTAGATCTGCTGAATGACCGCGTTGATGTCCTCGATCCCTTTCCGACGCTCTTCCGTCTTCCTGGTTTTATTGGCCACGTATTCCTGGACGGCGCAATAGTTGCTCTTAATCCTTTCTCCTCCTCCTTTTAGGGTCCTTCATCTCCCGCGTGCCCGTCCCAACATTCCTACAGATCCCACCGCGCCCTCTCCTACGGGTGGTGCCACCCTTCAGCACTTCACTCGCCCACTTTGGCCACCGGAGCCTGTGGTGGGCAAGGACTTCTCCCCAGCAGAAAAAGCCCTGGAGGTCCTGGTTGACAGCAGTAGAACACGAGCCAGCAGTGGCCCAGGTGGCCAAGGAGGCCACCAGCATCCTGGCTTGGCTCAGCCATGGGGTGGCCACCAGGAGCAGGGATGGGATCGTCCCCATGGACTCGGCCGCACCTCGAATCCTGGGGTCAGGTTTGGGTCCCTCCAAGGAGGACACTGAGGGGGTGGAGCGTCCGGAGAAGGGGACGGAGCTGGGAAGGGGCTGGAGAACCAGGGAAGGGGCTGAGGGACCTGGGGGTGTTGAGCCTGGAGAGGAGGAGGCTGAGAGGAGACCTCATGGCTCTCCACAGCTGCTGGAGGTTGTGGTGAGGTGGGGGCTGGGCTCTGCTCCCAAGGAACAAGCGATGGGATGGGAGGAAACGGCCTCAAGTTGCACCAGGGGAGGTTTAGGTTGGATGTTGGGAAAGATTCCTTCACTGGAAGAGTGGGGAAGCCTTGGAAGTGGCTGCGCCGGGCAGTGGTGGGGTCTCCATCCCTGGAGGGGTTCAAAACCCATGGAGATGCAGCACTTGGGGATGGTCTGGGGTGTTGGTTTGATGGTTGGACTGGACGAGCCAAGAGGGCTTTTCCAACCTCAATGATTCTGATTTTACGTCCCACCTGCGCGACCTGCGGAGCTTGGGCGGCGAAGGCCAAGCAGGAGCAGCACCTCTGATCCTTTCTCCCAACTTTACTCCGGCAACTTCCAACGAGGGGCAGTTGAGGAGCTTTACGGCGTCTCCAAAATCGTAATAAACCACCCCAAAACGTTTAAAGCCCGGGGATGGAAACGGAACCCCGGGGCTCACCTGGAGGAAGTCGGCCGTCTGCTGGGGCAGCTTGGTTCCAACAAACTTGAAGTGTTCCTTATGGAAATTACTCTCCAGGTGACCGTTCATCTCGTCGTCGTAGAACGTCCGGTACTTGCACAACGAACAAACAAACTGGATCCTGTGGAGAAAGGCGGAGGAGAACAGAAACCACACTGAAACCGTTCCGTTCCGGCTCAACACGGCTCCGGATCTGCTCAAGGACCGGGCAGATGGATTTAAGGACATTTCCAACCCTTTAAGCACTTTTCCCAGAGGTTTTCATAGACTCGTAGAACGTCCTCAGTTGGAAAGGACCCAACAAGGGTCGTCGAGTCCAACTCCTGTCCCACAGGACGACCCCAACGTTCGCACCACGAGGGCGTTGGCCAAGCGCTGCTGGAATATTGTCCCCTTGGCGCCGTGACGGCTTCCCTGGGGGGCTCTTCGGTGCTCCACCACCCTCTGGGTGAAGAACCTCTTCCTGATGCCCAACCCAACCCTCCCCTGGCATCTTCCTGCCATTCCGAGTCCCATCACTGGTCACCAGCGAGAAGAGCTCAGCGCCTGCTCCTCCTCCTCCCCTTGTGAGGAAAGAGTAGACGGCGATGAGGTCCCTCCTCGGTCTCGTCCTCTCCAGGTCGAGCAGACCAAGCGCCTTCAGCCTCTCCTCGCACCATTTCCCCTCCAGACCCTTCAGCTTTGTGTCCCCCTCTGGACACTCTCCAGTGGTTTGATGTTCACCCAAAACCGGGGCCTCACCAGAGCAGAGCGGGACAACCCCCTCCCTCACCCGGCGGGCGATGCCATGCTTGATGCCCCCAGGACACGGCTGCCCCTCTTGGCTACCAGGGCTCACTGTTGGCTCACGGTCAACTTGCCATTGACCAGAAGCCCCAGGTCCCTTTGGGCAGGGCTGCTCTCGGGCCTCTCTCTCCCCAGTCCACGGGGACACCCAGGGTCACCGTGTCCCAGGGGCAAAACCCTCGTTCACCTCCGTTTTCCCATTTCAGGACGGGCAGGAGAGCAAAGCAGCTTCCAGAGGAACCCACAAAGCCCTGGGACAACCAGGAACCGGAGGAAGAACCCGGGCTGGGAGCGCCGCATCCCCAAGCGAAGGAAGCGGAGCCGATACCTTTCCACCATGCGATCCCGATGCCGCTTCTTCTGCCTGTCTTGGGTCTTCTTCCCCGCCTGCAGTTTGCGTTTGATCTGGCTGATCTCCTCCTGGATCGTCAACGCTCCTGCGGTGGGGTCAGAGCAGGGGGGAATTCAGGGCATCACCTCAGCCTCGAGGACTTTTGAGACCCCCACCTCATCCTGAAGCTGCTCCCACCAGCCGAGGTCGCTTCCCACCACAGCTCATCCACCCCAAATCAGCTTCATCCCCCCAAAAAGCTGAGCTGGGACAGGTTGGGTGGGGAGAAACCACGGCCAACGGGCTCCAACGCCACCTCCCAGCTCTTTCTTTTACTTCCTGTTCGCTCCTCCTGGTTTAGGAGGTTGTTAATTCCTTCCAGATTTAATTCTTTAGATCCCACCCGCTCCGGTTTTTCCAACTTCACCGTGAGCACCGGGGATGGGACGAAGCTTGGGGAAGGGGAACCGGTTGACACCACGTATTTTTGGGACCCGAGAGCCAATCCCAGGATCAGGACCCCACACCCCGGCCTCTTCCCAGACGTTTCCCTGCTTCCCTAAGCTCCCTCTGGGTATCGCGGTGACGTCTCCAACCAGTCCCATCTCTCCAAGCCAGGAATCTCCATCCCAACCAGCTCATCCAGCGTTCAACCAACGTCACAGCGGGAACTCCAACCCGGTTCCGAAGTCCCAGCTCCCCCAAACCTACCTTGGCCAAGGGCTCCAGCTCCCCCGTATCAGGGATTTTACCGCACTTCCTTATCCCTGAGCAGACACAAAGGATGGGATTCATGGGACTTCAACGTGGCCATCAGAGCCGAGCTTGTTCCCCTGCCCCCCGGCAGCGGGGATGCGACAGCTCCTGTCCCCAAGGACAAGGGAAGGGCCTCCCCGTTCCTCTCCGCTGGCTACGGGGACGCAATCCCACCAGAGCCTCCCCGGCGCTCGCTCGTAGGATGCCACCGCCGGAATCTGCACCGGAGCAGCGTTCCGGGGGGACTTGGGGACAGGCTGGAAGATGCCTCACCCTTCATCAATGGGAAGGTGTGGAGGCTCAGCTGGGGTCACCAAGACTTAAGGAAGAGCGAAGCCAAGAGGCCAACGGACTCCAAGAACAAAGGAGCTGGAATAAACTCATCGGATTTCAATGGAAATCTCAATCCTGGCCACACCGGAGCCCTTCGCGGGAGGGGGTTGCGCTCCACGCGGAGCTCGGAGCGCGAAGGAGCCGTCGCGAGCACCAACTCACCTTTCTCCGAATCTTTTCCTTCTTCGTCTTCCCCTTCCTAAAAAACACAACGTCGGGAAGTCAACACCACCCCAGGGAACGGGAGCGCCGGGAGGCTGCTTGGCCTCTCCACCCCAGGCACTCGGAGCGCCGTCTCCACTGGGTTTGGATGCTCCGTGTTCCCTTGGCACAGGGAATGCCCGCTCCGGGAATGCCCAGCGCCGGGGCGATCCCAGCCCCACGGCGATCCCAGCTCCCGGGGGGGTCTCTCATCCAAGATTTCCCTCCCAGCTCGAAGGAGCTGCTGGGGAGGTGCCCACGATGCCCGCCGGCAGCGAGGCAAAGCAATCCCAGCTTTGGGGATTCTCCCCATCCCAGGGAACCGATTTGGGGGGTTTCCCCATCTCCAAGCTTTCCACACCCAGGGATTTCACTGCGTTTTGACACCTGGGGGCATCTGGCGGTGACGCTGCGGCCACCGGGAATGCCCGTAACGCCCACCCCTCCCTCCACTTCCATCCTCTCTCTCTCTCAACACGTTGTCCCAACCTTTCGCTTCGGGAATAACGCGGGGATTCAGGCTCTGCCCTCACCCCCTCCACCCTTCATCGCGACAGAGGGGGTTTCGGGCTTTACTCACCCCCCTGGAGCCTTCTTTCTCCTCTTTCTCTCCCAACTCTCCTTCCGTTCCCTCCTCTGAAAGAACCGGAGCGGGCAGGGAAAGAGAAGGAACCCAAATCAGCACCAAACGTTTTCCCAACGCGTCAAAACAACGGCTCTGCTGGAAATAAAAGAGAGCGAAGTCGCTCCCACTCTCACCATTGTCGGAGTCGGAATTATCGGAGCCGTCCGTCTTGGCCGCTTTGCTGTCGGGTTCGTCGGAGCTGTTCGTCTGCTTCCGCTTCTTCGCGGTGGGGTCTCTTTTGAGTTTCTTTCTCTGGGGCTGCAAGGGAAGAGCAAGGTTGGTTCCCCGCAGTGGGAACAACGCCCGCTTCCCCTCCCTTTTAGCGAGTTCCGCTGCCCCCGTTGCGTTTTCCACAGGTGGAGCCGATGGGGAAGGACACCAACCCGTAACGCAGGAGATCGAGCCGTGAGGGTCTCTGATATTCCCCTACCTTCAGCGTCCAGGGATGAAAAACACCCCCAGTGTCCCCAGTGCTGCACAACAGGTTCCGTCTGTGCCGGAGAACGCACCCCGCGGCACCAACACGGAATCTGGACCCACTTTTTAGACCTCTTTTTTTTTTAAGCCACTTTTTGGACCTCACTCTTGACTCCGTTCCTGAGCCACTCTTGGACCCCACTCTTGGACCCCACTCTTGACTCCGTTCCTGAGCCACTCTTGGACCCCACTCTTGGACCCCACTCTTGGACCCCACTCTTGACTCCGTTCCTGAGCCACTCTTGGACCCCACTCTTGGACCCCACTCTTGACTCCCTCTCCGTGCCCCCAACCCAAGGAATTCCCCATTCTCACTTCCCAGAGGGTATTTTGGTGCCCATCACGTGTTGGTTGGAAAAGTCTCCTCCTCCTCCTCCAAGCGGAGGCACCAAGCACTTACTTTAAAATCCGAGTCCCACGTCTTCCAGCTCCTCCTCATCCGCGGTTTCATCATTCCTCCTCCGTAGCGCAGATTTCCCGAGAAACCCCGCATGCCCTGGAACATTCCGTGTTCTGGGATGATGTTGTGGGAGAAGAGGGAAGGGAGCCTGGAGGAGCCGTGGTGGCCGAAGCCTCGCGATCCCATCGAGTGCGGCGGCTCGTTCCACTGCGCCCCCGCCATGCGCCCGGGGTAGGACCTGTTGTTGCGTCCATCTCTCCCCCAGTTTTGACCCCGTTGGGCAAAGTTCTCGCGGGCTCGGTTCTGGTAGTGATCCCGCCGGTTGTCGTAGAAGCTGTCGTAGTGACCCTCGTAGGCGTTGTCGTTGTCGTGTTCCGACTCGCTGTAGTCGTAGCCGGAGCGGTACAAGTCGCGGTCGTTCATGGAAGACCGGGAATCGTAGGATTCGTACGAGTCGTATCTGCAAGAGAAGTAGTTCTTGGGGTTGTCTTCCAAGGGACAAGACGTGGAGCGGCGGAGGAACCGGAGACCTCCTGATGCCAGGGAGCCACCCAGCTCTTCTGGAATCGACCGGAATATTTGAAGAGAATTAAATCCCGATGGCGCTGGTCGCGGCGTCATTGGAAGCCAACCAGGGAGGTGGTGGAGTCACCATCCATGGAGGGCTTTGAAAGACGGGTGGATGAGTTTGAGGAACACGGTTTAGTAAAGGGAAGGAGATGGTTGGACTTTGATCTCAGAGGTCTTTTCCAACCAGATAATTCCATCATTCGTAGAGTTACAGAGTGACCTGAGTTGGAAGGGACCCCAAAGGATCACCGAGTCCAACTCCTGTCCCACAGGACAACCCCAACGTTCGCACCATGAGGGCGCTGCTGGAATATTGTCCCCTTGGCACCGTGACTGCTTCCCTGGGGGGATCTTCCGGTGCTCCACCACCCTCTGGGTGAGGAACCTCTTCCTGATGCCCAACCCAACCCTCCCCAGGCATCTTCCTGCCATTCTCTTGAGTCACAGAACCACAGGATGACCTGAAGGGACCCAAAAGGATCGTTGAGTCCAACTCCTGTCCCGTAGGAGAACCCCAACGTTTACCCCGTGGGGCTCAGGTCATTGCCCAAATGTTTCTTGACTCTTGCAGGCTTGGTGGCACCTGGGGGGCTCTTCCGGTGCTTCACCATCCTCTGCGTGAGGAACCTCTTCCTGATGTCCAACCCAACCCAACCCAACCGAACCCTGGCCCATCTTCCTGCCATTTCGAGTCCCATCATTGGTCACCGGCGAGAAGAGCTCAGAGCCTCCTCCTCCTCCTCCAGGAGCGGACGGCGATGAGGTCCCTCCTTGGTGTCCCCTTCTCCAGTTGAGCAAACGAGGTGCTTTCAGCCTCTAAACGAGCCCCTCTGGGCGCTCGCTTGACTCCCGGCATCGAAACCCACCAAAATCGGGTCAAACCCAACAACTGTTGACCAGGAGCCCTCACCGCGTGCCCCGCGCTCACCTGTCTCCGCCGGATCGGTAGTGTCCTCCCTGCATGGCGTCGGCGTCCAATGTGCGACGCCATGTCCAAGCGCTGGTTCATTTTGGCGCCGCCACCGCCGTCGCCGCCGTCGGGGTTCATGTCCAGGTCCGAGTTGCCCATTTCCCAGGAGTTGGAGGTGGCCATGCCGTAGCCGTAATTCCCAGAGTTTTCGTGGCCGTATCCATAGCCGTAACCGTACCCTTCGTACCCTGCAACGACCGAAACCGCAGAGTTGGGGTTTATTTCCAGATCTCCGGCTTCGCCGAGGTTTTAATTCCAATTCAAATCCCACGGGGAATTAAAAATCAAGCTGAAATTTCCGGTGAAGCCACCCTAAAACTTTGATCCTCTGGGCTCAGGAAGGTTTAGGGGAATAATTTCCCAGGACGAAGCCCCCAAACCCCCACAACCTGCAGCTCCTCCACCCTACGCTCCCCCAACCTTTTGGCCCAGGAAGGGATGGAGAGGCTTCTCCTCCGCCTGAAGAGGCCAAAATCGTTCCAAACGCTGCGGGAATTAAAAAAAAACACCTTAAAAACGAGGGGATTTTTTGCCCTGCTGGGTTTTTTCCCTTCGGCTGCTGCTGCAGGTGGGGACGAGAAGCTGCGTCCTGCTCCCAAACCTGTTTACACCCTCACCTGCCCGGCCGCCGCTGATGTTTTCCAAACAGAAAGGGGGGGGGGGGGTTTTTGAGGAAAAACAACTCCAAAAAAAAAATGAATGTTCTGCCCAGGATGGGTTTTACGTTTAGAAAGTAAATTTTCCGCTGCTTTAAGGTGAGTTTTGAACGTAAAAAGAGGACCGGGAGGAGGTGCCAGGCCAGCGCGGGCGCGGCTCCCGTGTCCCACGCCTCCCTCGGGCTCGGGAATCGCGTGCCGAGTGGAAGGGAAGGCCGGGCCAGGCCAGAACCGGCTCGGGTCGCTCTGTACTTGCCTCTGTTCGTCCCCGAATTCCAATCTCCGTAACCTAGAAACAAAAAAAGGCAATTAGAGACGAGGTCATCGTTAACGCGGCAGCCGAAGGGCTCCTCGTTACGCAGCGTCCGTCCCGGAAATCCCAAGGGCGGTAGCGAAGGGGACCCCGACGTCGCCCTACGCTGAGTCAACGCCCTCCCCTCCCGCCACGACCAGCTGGGAATTCCAAGCCGAGCTCCCAGCGAGCGTTTCCGGCGCCGAGCGTTTCGGGAAGCGACCCCGCGCGCTCGGAAGGGACCGGGAAGGGGGAATTTCAACGCCAGGATGGGCATTCGGGTGCCCTTTGGGGCGAAACGAGTCTTGAGG
The DNA here is from genome assembly GCA_033558235.1 of Neomorphus geoffroyi. Taxonomy (NCBI): domain Eukaryota; kingdom Metazoa; phylum Chordata; class Aves; order Cuculiformes; family Neomorphidae; genus Neomorphus; species Neomorphus geoffroyi. The sequence goes on from JAUMJM010000118.1 coordinate 43,840, forward strand.
GCGTCGCTGCCCTTTGCCCTTGCAGGAAATCAGCTGGAAAAGAGAGGAACCGGGACGGGAAAACCCGGTCGGAGCCTTCCCAGGTGCCCCAGCCCAGAAACCACCACCCCACGGTAATTAGCAAAGTAATTAGAGCTTCGTTAGCCAAGGTGGGGGTGGCTTCCTTCTTAATCAAAAGCCCTCTTTCTGAGTTACACCGCTTTTCTCCCCTCAACGCCAACCCCAACCCTAATGCCAATGCAAATGCCAACCCCAACCCCAACGCCAACCCCAACCCTAACCCTAACGCCAACCCCAACCCCAATCCTAATGCCAACCCCAACCCCAACGCCAACCCTAACACCAACACCAACCCTAATGCCAACCCCAAGCCTAACGCCAACACCAACACCAATGCCAATCCTAATGCCAATGAAAACGCCAACCCCGACCCCAACGCCAACACCAACGCCAACACCAACGCCAACACCAACGCCAACACCAACCCAACCGCCAACCCCAAACCTAACACCAACACCAACCCTAACGCCAACCCCAACACCAATGCAAACGCCAACACCAATGCAAACGCCAACCCTAACCCCAACGCCAACCCTAACCCCAACGCCAACCCTAACCCCAACAACCAACACCAACGTTAACGCCAACCCTAACGCCAACAACCAACACCAACCCCAACCCTAACACCAACCCTAATGCCAACCCCAACCCTAACACCAACACCAACCTTGCTGCCAACACCAACCCTACCGCCAGGCTCAATGCCAACCCTAAAGCCAATGCAAGCGCCAACCCTAACACCAACACCAACCCTAACACCAACCCTAACGTCAATGCCAACCTCAATGCCAACCCCAATCCTAACGCCAACCCTAATGCCAATCCCACTGCCAACGCCAACCCTAACACCAACAACCAACACCAACCCTAACACCAACAACCAACACCTACCCTAACGCCAACCCTAACGCCAACGCCAACCCTAACGCCAATCCCACTGCCACCAACCAACACCAACCCTAACCCCATCGCCAACCCCACCGCTTCCTCTGCCCTCGGTGTCGCCGGCGCAGCCCGAGCCGCTCCCAACCGACAGGGACGGCGGCGGCCGAGCGCGCCCCGTGCCCACGGAAGGGCGACACCCCCGCTACAGGCGAGGGGCAAAGCGGGAGCCGTGACGCGAGGGACGAGCGGTTCCTGCCGAGCTGCCCCCACCACCGCCCAAAGGGACCTTAACTGGGCTCAGCCGAGAGCGAGCGGCTTTCGCGGGACGGGTTGGCTTGGAAGGGACCCCAAAAGCCCACGCGGTGCCACCCCCATGGGCACGGACCCCTCCCCCACTGGGTCAGGGGGCTCCAACCCCATCCAACCTGGCCTTGGGCACCTCCAGGGATGGGGCAGCCACCACTGCTCGGGGCACCCTGGGCCAGGGCCTCCCCACCCTCCCAGGAGAACATTTCCCCCCCAGATCTCATCTCAGGGACCCCCTCAGCCCCTGTTCCCCCCTCAGAGCCCCCATCTCCCCCCCCGCCCCCCCTCAGCCCCTGTTCCCCCCTCAGAGCCCCCATCTCCCCCCCCCCAGCCCCCCCTCAGGACCTGTTCCCCACTCAGAGCCCCCATCTCCCCCCCCCGCCCCCCCTCAGCCCCTGTTCCCCACTCAGAGCCCCCATCTCCCCCCCCCCAGCCCCCCCTCAGGACCTGTTCCCCACTCAGAGCCCCCATCTCCCCCCCCCAGCCCCCCCTCAGCCCCTGTTCCCCACTCAGAGCCCCCATCTCCCCCCCCCCAGCCCCCCCTCAGGACCTGTTCCCCACTCAGAGCCCCCATCTCCCCCCCCGCCCCCCCTCAGCCCCTGTTCCCCACTCAGAGCCCCCATCTCCCCCCCCCCAGCCCCCCCTCAGGACCTGTTCCCCACTCAGAGCCCCCATCTCCCCCCCCCAGCCCCCCCTCAGCCCCTGTTCCCCACTCAGAGCCCCCATCTCCCCCCCCCAGCCCCCCCTCAGCCCCTGTTCCCCACTCAGAGCCCCCATCTCCCCCCCCCAGCCCCCCCTCAGGACCTGTTCCCCACTCAGAGCCCCCATCTCCCCCCCCAGCCCCCCCTCAGGACCTGTTCCTGCCTCTCAAGGGGTCCAGTCGTGTGTGTCCCCCCCCCCGCAACCCCCCCTCCCCCCGAGGGCTTGGTCTCCCCAAGCCCAGTGGCCCCAGTTCTCCCCCCCAGCCCCCGCTCCTCCCCCCTCAATGCCCCCCCCCCCGGCCCCGTTAACTCCCCCCTCAGCCCCAATTTCCCCCCTCAAACGCTGCCCCCCCTCCCCCCGCCATCTCCCCCCTCTCACACCCCCATTCCACCCCCCACCCCCCCCACTGCCCCCTCCTTGGGCCCCAATTCCCTTCCCTTACACCCCCCGCTTGCCCCCCCCATTCTTTCCCCCTCAGACCCAGCTCCCCCTCCCTCCAAGAGCCCCCATCCCCCCCCCCCTCGAACCCCCATTTCTCCCCTCTCAAACCCCTGTCCCCCCCATCCCCCCCCCGTCCTCCTCCCCAGCCCCGTCCCCCCCCCCACCTTGAAGCCCCCGTTCACACACACACACCCCCCCCCCGGAGTCCCCGTTTCCCCCCCTCAACCCCGTGTGTCGCCCCCAAACCACATTTCCCAGCCCCCCCTCAAACCCCCGTTCCCCCCCCCCCAACTCCCATTTCCAGCCCCCCCGCGTCCCCCGTTCCCCTCCTTCAAGTCCCCGTTCCCCCCCCCCGGAGTTCCCCCCCCTCAAACCCCCATTTCCAGCCCCCACTGCCCCCCCAGACCCCCCCCCCCCCGCGCCCCCCGTTCCCCCCATTCAAGCCCCCGTTTCCCCCCCTCAAACCCTGTGTCCCCGCCCCCCCCAAACCCCCATTTCCAGCCCCTCTGCCCCCCCCACCCCGGCCCCCGTGAGGCCTCCGTTCCTCCCCCCTCAGTCCCCGTCCCGCCCCCCCAAACCCCCCGTTCCCCCCTTCAAGCCCCCGTCCCCCTCCTCAAACCTCGTCCCCCCGCCCCTCAAACCCCGTCCCCCCCGCCCCGCGGCCCCGCCCCGCCCCGCCGCCATCTCGCCCCTCACCCCCGTAGCCGCTCATGATGGCGGCGCCGCCCGTCGGTACCGGCAGCGCGCGAGCCCCGCCTCCCCTTCCCCATTGGCCGCGCAGCTCCGCCTTCTTCGCTCTCATTGGTCTGGGCTGTTAGCCCAGCCCCTCCCTGCTCCCATTGGCTGTAGCGGACGTCATTCACGGCGTCCCTCACTGCCATTGGTGGGAGGCGCTGTCACTGCCGGCGCGCGCGCTCTGTGCTGAATGGAGCCGGCAAAGCTGAGCGCTGATTGGCCGGCGCGGAGCCACGGCGGGAGGAGGTGCGGTCTTTGCCGTCCCGCTCACTCATTGGTCGCCGACGAGGGGAGGGGCGGGCTTTCCCTGCCTGAGCCAATCGCGAGCCAGATCCACCCTCGCCCCGCCCCTCTTGGCCACGGCGCCCTCTCCTATTGGCTGCGTTCGCTGAGGCCTCGCCCCCCGCGGGAAACGCCCACGTGGTGAAGGGGTCCTGGCGCCTCATCGGGGTCTTGGTGTCCCCAATCCCTGGGACAGGGTCACCTCCCAACCCCGGTGTCCCCAATCCCTGGGACAGGGTCACGTCCCGGCCCCGGTGTCCCCAATCCCTGGGACAGGGTCACCTCCCAACCCCGGTGTCCCCAATCCTGGGACAGGGTCACCTCCCGGCCCCGGTGTCCCCAATCCCTGGGACAGGGTCACCTCCCGGTCCCGGTGTCCCCAATCCCTGGGACAGGGTCACCTCCAACCCCGGTGTCCCCAAATCCCTGGACAGGGTCACCTCCCAACCCCGGTGTCCCCAAATCCCTGGGACAGGGTCACGTCCGGCCCCGGTGTCCCCAATCCCTGGGACAGGGTCACGTCCCGGCCCCGGTGTCCCCAATCCCTGGGACAGGGTCACCTCCCAACCCTGGTGTCCCCAAATCCCTGGGACAGGGTCACCTCCCAACCCTGGTGTCCCCAAATCCCCGGATCCGCCCTCATCCCGACTCCTTTCCCTCCCTCCGGACACTTCAATCCCCCCCCCCAGACCCCAATCCCCCCCCAGACCCCAATCACCCCTGCGGAAACCCCAATCCCCGCCCCACCCCCAGGACCCCAATTCCCCCCTGGACCCCAATCCCCCCCCCGGATCCCACACCCCCCCCAGGACCCCAACCTCCCCCCCCTCCGGACACTCCAATTTCCCCCAATCCCCCCCCCCCCCCAGGACCCCAATCCCCCACCCCAGACACCCCAATCCCCCTCCCGGACACCCCAATCCCCCCCCCCCCAGGACCTCAATCCCCCTCAATCCCCCACCCCAGACACCCCAATCCCCCCCCCTCTGGACACCCCAATCCTCCCCCCGGGACCCCAATTCCCCCCCCCAGGACCCCAATCCCCCCCCCTCCAGACACCCCAATCCTCCCCCCAGGACCCCAATCCCCCCCCCTCTGGACACCCCAATCCTCCCCCCGGGACCCCAATCCCCCCCCCTCTGGACACCCCAAATCCCCCCTCCCCAGGACCCCAATCCCCCCCCCCTCTGGACACCCCAATCCTCCCCCCGGGACCCCAATCCCCCCCCCCCAGGACCTCAATCCTCTCCAATCCCCCCCCTCCGGACACCCCAATCCCCCCCCTCCGGACACCCCAATCCTCCCCCCAGGACCCCAATTCCCTCCCCGGATACCCCCCCCCGCCTCCAAACACCCCAATCCCCCCCCCCCCGGATCCCACACCCCCCCCCCCCAGGACCCCAATTCCCCCCACCACCCTCCGGACATCCCAACCCCCCCCCCGCTCTGGACACCCCAATCCCCCCCCCCCCCATTATCCAGAGCTTCATTTCCAGCAGACTTTAATCCGGCCCCCGCGTTCCGGGTCCAGGGACCCCCCCGGGTCCAGGGACCCCCCCGGCTCCGTCCTCCCCCGGCCGAAAAACCGGGAAGAAAACAAAAAAAAAAGAAGGAAAACCCCAAAAATTTCTCCGTTAAAAATTCCTTCCAAATCCGGAAGGGGTTTTGGGGGGGGGGGGGGGGGTTGGGGGGGTTGGGAAAATTCCCAAATAAAAAGGAATATTCCGGTATTTCTACACAACTCTAGAAAAGGGGGGGGAAGGGCTACGGAGCTACGGCGCGGAAAACCAGGAAGAACCAACGGAGCAACAGTGAAACCGGGGGTCGGGGGGGGGGGTTGGGGGTTCAACCGGACCCGGCCGGCGGTGCCGACGCCTGACGCGGCGCCCGGAATTCCCTGGGCGATTCCCGCGGCTCCCCAAGGCGGGGGTTGTTCCCTGGCTCCCATCGGAATGTTTTCTGCTCTCTGATGGGAGGCAGGTGGGATCCCGGGGGGGGATCCGGAATTTGGGGGGGGGGGGGGGGGATCTGGAATTCCAGGGATAAAACACGGAATTCCAGGGGGGAATCCGGAATTCCAGGGGTGAATCCGGAATTCCGGGGGGAGAATCTGGAATTCCAGGGGTAAATCCAGAATTCCAGGGGTAAATCTGGGAATTCCAGGGTAAATGCTGGAATTCTAGGAGTAACTCTGGGAATTCCAGGGGTAAAACATGGAAATCCAGGGGTAACTCTGGAATTCCAGGGGTAAATCTGGAATTTAAGGAGTAACTCCAAGAATTCCAGGTGTAAATCCAGGAATTCCAGGGCTAAAACATGGAAATCCAGGGGTCACTCCGGAATTCCAGGGGTCACTCCGGAATTCCGGGGGTCACTCCGGCGCCGGGGCTTTGTTGGCGAAATCCCCTCGGGAGGCGGCGGCGTTTTGGGCTCAGAAAAAGGGGATTTGGGGCAACCCGGAAACCCGGAAACCCGGAATTCCGAGATTCCGCCGCCCCCGCGGCGCCTTCGGGAAATCCCAACCGGGATTTTCATCCACTCCAAGGGTCGGACCCCCCCCCTCCCCGGGGTTTTCCGGGGGCGCGGCGCCGGCTGCTCCTGGAATTCCGAGCGGGCGAGGCGGCACCGTTTGTTCTTTGGGCTAAAAAAGACGGATTTGGGGGGAAACCAGGAAGGGGGGGGGGGGGGGTGAAATTCACCCCCTGTCTCCGCGCCGCGACCGCCATCGAGTCGTTCCCGCCCGGCCGCGGCGCGGGGTTCCCACCGGATCGCCGAGGGTTGCCCTGTAGTGCTTGTGCCCCCCCCTCCCCCCCCCAGCTCCAGCCCTGGGGGGGGGGGTGGGGGAGACTCCGAGGGGGCGAAGGAGCTCGATCCCCCCCCTCCCCCCCCAAAAAAAGAGAAGGAATTGTGGTGTCGGGAAGAGGGGGCGTCAGGAGCGTCGGCGCCGTCGGTTACTGCGCCTCGTCGGGGGGCTCGGGCGCGGGGGCGGCGTCGCTCCGTAAGGGATCGGCTTTGGAGAAATTCATTTCCAGGATGTGGCGCTGGAGGTGCCAAACCCAGTCCTCCTGGATCGAGAGGGGACCCTGGAATTCCACCTCGCAGAACCTACGGAACACGGCCGGCGGTTGGCAAGAGCCGCCTCGGCGGGCGGCAGCCGCCCCTGGGAAGAGGGATCCACCAGGAGCTTCCCAGGATCCACCAGGAGCTTCCAAGGATCCACCAGGAGCTTCCCGGGATCCACCAGGAGCTTCCCAGGATCCACCAGGAGCTTCCCGGGATCCACCAGGAGCTTCCTGGGATCCACCAGGAGCTTCCAAGGATCCACCAGGAGCTTCCCGGGATCCACCAGGAGCTCCCAAGGATCCACCAGGAGCTTCCCGGGATCCACCAGGAGCTTCCTGGGATCCACCAGGAGCTTCCAAGGATCCACCAGGAGATTCCCTGGATCTATCAGGAGCTTCCTGGGATCCACCAGGAGCTTCCAAGGATCCACCAGGAGCTTCCCGGGACCCACCAGGAGCTTCCCGGGATCCACCAGGAGCTCCCAAGGATCCACCAGGAGCTTCCTGGGATCCACCAGGAGCTTCCAATGATCCACCAGGAGCTTCCCGGGATCTGCCTCGTGCATCTCAGGAGCTTCCCAGGATCCACCAGGAACTTCCTGGGATCCACCAGGAGCTTCCCTGGACCCACCAGGAGCTCCCAAGGATCCACCAGGAGCTTCCCGGGACCCCCCTCGCGCTTCCCCCCCGGAGTTTGGATCCCTGTGGGCAGGGGGTGATTCCGAAGGACCCACCGGCATTTCAGGGTGTAGGTGTTCCCCACGAACTTGACCAGGGAGGTGCGGGGTGGCCGCGGCACCAGCGCCGGCACCGGGCGGACGCGCGGCGGCGGCGGGCGCGACGCCTCCATCTTCTGCTGGAATTCGGCGCCGTCCTCGTCGCGGCGCAGCGGGGGCTCCAGCGGCCGCGCCTGCCGCCGCTCGAACTCTGCGAGACCGGAAACGCAGGCGCTGGAGCGCGGAGCGGGCACGGAAACTTCCCCATCCCGGGAAGCGGGACCGGGGGGCGCCCGGAGGGGGAGGGGGAGCAGGAGGAGGAAGGAGGAGGAGGAAGGAGGAGGAAGAGGGGGAGGAAGAGGAGTAGCAGAAAGAGGAGGAAGAAGAGGAAGAGGGGGAGGAAGAGGAGGAAGAGGAGGAAGGGGAGGAAAAGGAGGAAGAGGAGGAGGAAGAGGAAGGAGGAAGACAAGAAGGAAGAGGAGGAACGATGAAGAGGAGGGTGAGGAAGAGGAGGAGAAAAGGAGCAGGAAGATGAGGAAGAGGAGGTGGAAGAGGAGGAGGATGAAGGAAGAAGTGGAGGAGGAAGAGGAGGAGACTGAGGAAGGGAGGAGAAGACGCAGGAAGAGAAGGAAGAAGAGGAAGAGGAGGAGGTGGAAGTGGAGGAAGAAGAGAAGGACAAGGAAGATAAGAAGGAAGAAGAGGAGGAAGAGGAAGAGGAGGAGGAAGAGGAAGAAAAGGAGGAGGAAGAGGAGGAAGAAGAGGAGGAGGAAGAGGAGGAGGAGGCAGAGGAGTGGGGGTCTCCGCACTCACTGCTGATGTTGGAGCGTTGATGTTCCTCCATCTTCACCAAGGACAACGGGGAGGTGACCATGGGCCGCTCTGCGCCGCTGCCGCCATCCAGGAATTTCCCGGCGTCGCCGTGCGCCAACTCTCCGGGCAAGCCCTTGCTCAGGAAGGCGACGCCGCCGCCGACGCCGCCGCCGCCGTGGAGGCTGAGCGGCATCCGCCGAGCGCCGCTGTTGTGGTTGCGGAACTTCTTGGTGAAGGGTCGCCCACCTTGGATGTAGCTCCGGTAGGCGCCGGCTTTCTGCGGGCGGTGCCGGATCCACTCGCTCAGGGTCTCGATGGGCGACCCGTTCACACACCACTCGGTGACTCCGAATTGCCGCAGGTGCGCCCGCGCGTGGCTCGCCAGCGCCTTCCGGTTCTCGAAGTAGAGGCCGCAGAGCTCGCAGCAGGCTTCGCTGGCTGCGGGAACGCCGACGCGTCAGCGCGGGGACGCGGCGCCGAGCTCCTCGTCCCCGCGCCGGATCCCTCCCTGCCCCTCCTGGAGCTGAAATTCCCGGCTTTGAGCATCCCCGGCCCCGTTCGGGCTCTGATCCTACGGGAAAAGCTCCACGGAGCCCGGCTGGCTCCGAGCCAGCTCCCTCCCTGCTCCTCCTGGAGCTGAAATTCCCGGCTTTGAGCATCCCCGGTCCCACTCGGGCTCTGATCCCACGGGAAAAGCTCCACGGAGCCCGGCTGGCTCCGAGCCAGCTCCCTCCCTGCCCCTCCTGGAGCTGAAATTCCCGGCTTTGAGCATCCCCGGTCCCACTCGGGCTCTGATCCCACAGGAAAAGCTCCACGGAGCCCGGCTGGCTCCGAGCCAGCTCCCCCTCTGCTCCTCCTGGAGCTGAAATTCCCACTTTTCCAGCCCTGGAAGCATCCCCAGCCCCGTTCGGGCTCTGTTCACACCAGGAACGCTCCACGCAGCCGGGCCAATCCGGAACGAGGGAAGCAACAACCCCAAACCTCCGCTCCCCTCTCCCGTCCCTGCACCCCCATCGGCCAACACCGCCCCCCCCTCCCCCAATTCCCGAGGATTCCCCGTGCCGGGTTGGACCCCCCGGGGTCGTCCCCGCGCCGCAGCCCCCCGACTCACAGGTGTGCGCGGGTTTGTCGTGCACAGCCTTGGATTTGAAGGGCAGCTCCGACTGGACGTAGGCTTTGTGCTTGACCTCTCCGTGCGGACCCAACCGATCCTCCGGAAGCGGGCGCTTGGCACCCAACGGCGCCAGGAATCCACCGTGGGGTTTGGTGCCCAGGGGCGACAGCGAGATCTCCCGGCTGAGAGCGGAGCTGCCGCCGCCGCCGCCGCCTTTCCCCGCTCGCCCACCCAACGGAGCCAACGTCATTCCCTGCAGGATTTTCCCCGGGGATTTGGGATCCGTCCCTTCTTCGCCGATGGATTTGGGGGGTTCGATGCTGGAAGGATGAGGCTCCTTTTTGATGACGCAGGGTTTGGTTTTCTTCTTGAGGATCTCGCGGAGGGTGTCGATGGGAGAACCGTTCACCGACCACTCCGTCACCCCCATCTGTCGGAGGTGGGAGCGCGCGTGGCTGGATAAACCTTTCCGGTTCTCGAAGAATTCCCCGCAGAACTCGCAGCGGATGTCTCGCACCGGATCGGCTCGGGAAGCTGCCGGGAGACAGAAGGGGAGGTGGTGGGGTGGGAAGGACCGTGCTCCAATTCCCACCGTTCCCACTCCTTCCAGGCTGCAGGGAAGGATCTGGAGGCACCACGGAGCCCTGCATCGCTCCAGAACGGAGGTGGACGCCCTGTCCCCGTTCCCAAGGGAGCACAATCCCGCTTGGTCCCCTGGATGGAGTCGCGAAAGCAACAGCTTGAGGTCCATGGGAAACATCTCCTTCCACAGGGAGATCCCTGTGTCCCTCAGGAAGGGAGATGGACCCTGTGTCCCCGTTCCCCGGGGAGCCCGATCCCTCTTTCTCCCCTGGATGGAGCTCGGAATGCGACAGTTGAAGCTCCAAGGAAGCTTCTCCTTCCACAGGGAGATCCCCGTGTCCCTCAGGAAGGGACATGGACCCCCGTCCCCATTCCCAAGGGAACACAATCCCGCTTGGTCCCCTGGACGGAGCTGGACAGTTGAGGCTCCAAGGAGGCTTCTCCAGCTGCGGGGAGAGCCCTGTGTCCTTCCGGAGGAGAGAAAGACCCTGTGTCCCCATTCCCAAGGGACCACAATCCCCTCAGCCCCGTGGACACAGCTGGGAACGCAGCAGTCGAGGCTCCAAGGAGCCCCGTTCCCCAGGGAGCCCGATCCCTCTTTCTCCCCTGGATGGAGCTCGGAATGTGACAGTTGAGGCTCCAAGGAAGCTTCTCCTTCCACAGGGAGATCCCTGTGTCCCTCAGGAAGGGCGACGGACCCCGGGTCCCCATTCCCAAGTGACCGAACTCCTGCTTGGCCTCACGGATGGAGCTGGGAACGCAACAGTTGAAGCTCCAAGGAAGCTCCCGTTCCCAAGGGAGCCCGATCCCTCTTTCTCCCATGGATGGAGGCAGGAATGCAAGAGTTGAGGTCCATGGGAAACATCTCCTCCCATGGGGAGATCCCCGTGTCCCTCAGGAAAGGTGATGGACCCCCGACCCCATTCCCAAGGGAGCCCGATCCCTCTTTCTCCCCTGGATGGAGCTCGGAATGTGACAGTTGAGGCTCCAAGGAAGCTTCTCCTTCCACAGGGAGATCCCCGTGTCCCTCAGGAAGGGCGATGGACCCCCCGTCCCCGTTCCCAAGGGAACACGACCCCCTCCGCGCCGGGCACGGAGCCGGGAACGCGAGCGCCGCTCACTCACAGAGGTTCAAGGGCGACATCTCGTCCCGCGGGGGCCAAGCGCAGTCGGACGGGTGCGGTTCTCCGTGGAGGCCTCCCGCCATCATCTCCCGCTTGATTTCCAGCCGCAGCTGATCCTGTTTGAGTTTCTTCTGCAAGGAGGGAGGAGAAAGGCCTGGAAACATCTTCCGGGCGGTGGGAGGTGGGGACGAGGTAGGAGAATGCCCCAAGGGGCTGCCGGGTTGCTGGACCTTCTTGCTGAGCGTCGGGATGTGAAGCTCTCCGGGACCGCGAGGCTCCAAGGATCCGATGCTTCCCAAGAGACTCTTGGCCATGGCTTTGGGCCCCGGACCGGTGGGGTTGGAGGTGCCGCTCCGCGGTTGGGTTCTCCGTTTGAGGATCTCGCGGAGGGTGTCGATGGGCGAGCCGTTGACGTACCACTCCGTCACCCCCATCTGTCGGAGGTGGGAGCGCGCGTGGCTGGATAAACCTTTCCGGTTCTCGAAGAATTCCCCGCAGAACTCGCAGCGGATGTCTCGCACCGGCTCCGACCCGGAGGCTGCGGAGAGAGAGGGAAGAGAGACCAAAACTGGTCGATGGATGGACAGGACACACAGACACGACCCCTGTCCGAGATGGGAGGTGGGCACGAAGGCGTCCTGGGTACTCCAGGAAAATGGAGCTCCTAGAAGAGATCCCAGAACAGCTCCGACCCGGAGGCTGCGGAAAGAGGAGAAAGACTGGAACTGCTTGGTGGATGGACAAGACACGTGGACACGATTCAACACCAGCAAAGCCCCACCACCCTCACAACTGAACCGTGGAATGAGTTGGGTTGAAAGAGACCTCAAAAGTCCATCCAGTTCCAACACGACACCTTCCACTGGATAAGGGGGCTCCAAGCCCCGTCCCGGCCTTCAGCATCTCCAGGGATGGATCTGGGGGTTCTGGTTGACATCAAGTTAGAATCATGGAACCATGGAATGGGTTGGGTTGGAAGGGACCTCCAAGCCCATCCAGCTCCAACCCCATGGGCAGGGACCCCTCCCACCGGGTCAGGGGGCTCCAAGCCCCATCCAACCTGGCCTTCAACCCCTCCAACACACATCTTCTTGTTGTGAGGTTTCAATGATCTTCACGGTGTAGAAACACCACCGTTGGCCAAGTGGCCGCCCTTTGCTGCTGGAGTCACATTTTGAGGAGAATGGATGCGTTTTGGCCAAAAACCTCATGGTTTGAGGAACGCGGTGACCTCGTGTGGCACCAGGTAAAGTGAAACGGGGTGGATTCATGGAATCATGGGATGGGTTGGGTTGGAAGGGATCTCAGAGCCCACCCAGCTCCAACCCCATGGGCAGGGACCCCTCCCACTGGGTCAGGGGGCTCCAAGCCCCATCCAACCTGGCCTTGGGCACCTCCAGGGATGGGGCAGCCACCGCTGCTCGGGGCACCCTGGGTCACCCTCATGGTGAAGAATTCCTTCCCAATGTCCAATCTAAACCCTCCCCTTCCAGTCTGAGGCCGCGTTCGAGGCCGTTATCGTGACCTCGTTAATCGCCGCCATCCTCGCTCTCCTCGAGTGAAACCCGATTGCACCGAGGATCCCCGAGTCTGGGCTTTTGCTCTGCTCACTCCCAGGTTTGGATTCCGTGGGAACACCCGGGACCGGGAGCAGCAGGGGCTGCAGGAGCTCAGGGGCTTCCTGGTGGCACCAGAGCGCTGGGATGATGCTGGTTCCCTTCCTGCCTTGCCAGGAAGCCGCGAGTTGTGCCCGCGCCACAGCGGCCCAGCCCGCCCGCTGCCCTCGATACCGCGGTGCCAGCGGCTCCGGGATGGACGGTGATGCCTGAAAGCAAGGGCATCCCGGGAAATCCTGGGGCTGGGAGCTTGGTGCTTGAGTGGGGGCATCTCCTGACTCCAGGAAGTGCCAATTCCCAGCCTGGGCACCTCCTAACTTTGGAAAGTGCCAATTCCCAACCTGGGCATCTCCTGACTCCAGGAAGTGCCAATTCCCAGCCTGGGCATCTCCTGACTTTGGAAAGTGCCAATTCCCAACCTGGGCATCTCCTGACTCCAGGAAGTGCCAATTCCCAGCCTGGGCATCTCCTGACTTTGGAAAGTGCCAATTCCCAACCTGGGCATCTCCTGACTCCAGGAAGTGCCAATTCCCAGCCTGGGCACCTCCTAACTTTGGAAAGTGCCAATTCCCAACCTGGGCATCTCCTGACTCCAGGAAGTGCCAATTCCCAGCCTGGGCATCTCCTGACTTTGGAAAGTGCCAATTCCCAACCTGGGCATCTCCTGGCTCCGGGAAGTGCCAATTCCCAGTGCTGGGTGCTCAGCCCTCAAGTGGGGCATCTCCTGGTTCCAGGAAGTGCCAATTCCCAGCCTGGGCACCTCCTGGCTCCCAGCCTGGACCCTCAATCCCTGAGCCGGGGCACCTCCTGACTCCGGGCATCGACTCCCAGCGTGCTGATGCAGAGGAGGAAGAAGTTGCCGCAGGAAGAGCTTTCCCCACCAAAAAGAAGCCCCAACCTGGGCCACGCGATGTCCTGGAGGAGCAACACAACCACCCCGGCCCTCCCGTTCCCTCCAGCTCCGGAGAGGCCGGGAAGAGCCATCGGAGCTGCGTCAGGATGGGGAAATCCAGGCAGATCCCAGCCTGGAACTGGGACGACACCGCACCAGCGGCTCGAAACCGCGCGGTGAAGGCGACTCGAGCGGGCGATTCCACATGGAGACGAGATGGGCGCGGGCAGGACTTGTCCAACGCTCCAGGGCACGGAGGAGTCATTCCCGGGCGTGGAAAGAGCTCGCCAGGGTGGTGGTTTCTACCCTCAACTGGGATTTTGGGATGTTGGGAAGGGACCGACGGAGAGGGAGCGGCGGCGGCAGCCGGAGCTCAGCTCCCCACGCAAACGCAGCTTGGATTTGCCAACGGGAAAAGAGGGAGACGCTCGGCTCATTCCGTGGGATCCGGCAGCCGGGGACTCGGCTCACGCCGAGCTGTGGCCTCGTTAGCAGCCAGCCCTAACGAGGAGGACCCGGTGGTGGCTCCGAGGGGCGCAAACCGCTGTCCTGTTGTTGCTCCGAGGTCCCTGAGGGGACAAGCGGAGGCCAAACTGTGCGGTGGAAGTGCAGCAGCTCCGCTCCGACAAACCCCGAGCAGCCGTGCCATCGCCTGGCGCTGCCAACCCGGAGCTTTGCAGGGTGGGAAAAGCCAGGAGGGAGCGATTTTACAGCTCTGCGGCTCCGAGAAACCTCCCGGCGTCAGGAAACCCCCTCGCTCTCCTCTCCCGGCAGTCCTGGCTGACCGGGGAAGCACCGCGGGACTGGAGACCGGCAATGCTGTGCCCAGTTACAAGAAGGGTCGGAGGGAGGAGCTGGTGAACTCCACGCCTGTCAGTCGGACCTCGGTGCCGGGGAAGGTCACGGAGCCGACTGTCTTGAGTGCTGTCACACAGCACGCGCGGGACAACCGGCTTCACCAAAGGCAGGTCCTGCCAGACCAACCCGATCTCCTTCCGTGACAAGGTCACCCGTTTGATGGACGCGGGAAAGGCTGGGGGTGTGGGGTACCTGGACTCCAGTAAAGCCTTGGACACCGTTTCTCACGGTGTCCTGCTGGAGAAACCGGCTGCCATCGGTGTGGATGGGCACAGCCTCTGCTGGGTGAAAAACTGACTGCGTGGGCGGGCGCAACAGGCGGTGGGGAAACGGAATTAAATGCAGTTGGAAACCGGTGATGAGCGGTGTTCCCCGGGGTTCAGTGCTGGGTCCGGTCCTGTTCAACGTCTTCATCGATGACCTCGACAAGGGCATTGAGTGCCCCCTCAGCAAGTTTGCGGGTGGCACCAGGCTGGGTGCCAGTGTGGGTGTGCTTGAAGGGAGGGAGGCTGTGCAGAGGGATCCGGACAGGCTGGGTCGAGGGGCTGAGACCAACGAGGCCAAGGGCAGAGTCCTCCGTTTGGGTGACAACAACCCCGTGCAGCGTTACAGGCGTGGGGAGGAGTGGCTGGAGAGCTGCCTGGCACAGAACGCCGTGGGGGTGTTGGTTGGCAGCCAACATGAGCCAGCAGTGGCCCAGGTGGCCAAGTGGGCCACTGGCATCTGGGCCTGTGTCAGAGCCAGCGTGGGCAGCAGGAGCAGGGAGGGGATTGTGTCCCTGTGCCCAGCGCTGGGGAGGGCACCCCTCGAGTGCCGGGGGCAGCTGGGGGACCCTCACTCCAAGAAGGACATCGAGGCGCCGGAGCGCGGCCAGAGACGGGCAACGAGGCTGGGGAGGGGCTGGAGAAGGAGCCCTGCGAGGAGAGACTGAGGGAGCCGGGGGTGCCGGGCTCTTCTCGTAGGTGACAGCGATGGGACGAGAGGAAACGGCCGCAAGTTGTGCCAGGGCAGGGTTAGACTGGGCATGGGGAAGAATTTCTTCGCTGGAAGGGTGGGCAGGGGTTGGCACAGGTGCCCAGGGAGGGGGTGGAGTCGCCATCCCTGGAGGGGTTTAAAAACCGGGGGGCTGAGTTCCTTAGGGACAGGGTTTAGCGGGGGGACGGGCACGGTTGGACTCGGCAATCCAAGAGGTCTCTTCCAACCTTAGGATTCTCCGATTTGGAGGGATATCGGGTCTTAAATCACGTCAGGCCGTGATCTGCCGCTTTACAGTGGGAAACGATCCCAACGGCACCGCGATTCCCACCGGGGAAGATGAAGTGGTGGGATGGGCTCGTTGGCCAAGCCTGGTCATGAGGATGAAGAACGAGCTGGAGGCACCAAAACCCTCGGAGGTGCCGAGGACGACGCTCCCAGGGCGTCACGGAACGCTGGGAGAAAGCGGGAAGAGGCGGTGGCTGTTGGGAAGGGGTCGGGATGGGGATCTGGTTTCATTCTGGACACGTACGGTTGGACTCGATGATCTCAAAAGTCTTTTCCAAGCAAGTGATTCCATGATTGTCACTCCCAGAGCTTGGGGACGAAGAGGGACACGGCAGCACCAGGGCTGTGGCCCCAAGAACCACGCCGGGACCTCTCCGAGCGCATCCCGTGCAGGGAATGCCGACCAAACCCAACACAGCCCGTCGGGAGAGGCTGTGCCAGATCGAGCCGTGGCACAGGAACGCGCTCGGTGCCACCCAAACTGCGGCCCAGAGGAGCCAAGAGAAGGCGGGAAGAGCTCGGAGGACAGAGAGCCCCGATTCCCGATGGGAACTCCCGTTCGCCCACTCAGGGAACACCGGGACGGAGCAGCACAGATCTCCCCACCCGACGCCACCCCCTGCACCGAGCTCCGTGCCCTCTCCCAGCTTGGCAGGAGCGAAAATGGGAGAAGCTGGGATTTCCTCCCCCCCCCCCCACCCTCAGCCAAACAGGAACGACGGGAACAACCAGGAACTCACTTAAATTGAGGGGTCCTTCCTCATCCGCCTGCGGCCACGGGGCTTTGGGAGAGCTCGGCAACGGGCTGAGCGAAAGCTTGGAGCTCTTCTCCTCAGGGTTTTTGGGAGACGGAGACCCCGAAAGAGCAGGTGGCACCTTCTTAAGGATGGGAGATCCCGGTTGGGAGAGGTTTTTGGAGAAGCCGGGCGGGGATTTGATGGCTTTGTTGATGGGCCCATCCGAAAGGCGGTCGCCGGCCTTGCCGAGCGCGAGGAGCGTGGGGCGAGGGGAAGCGGTGGCGTCTTTGGGGGCTGCGGATTTCTTGGCGAGGGTGGGAACCAAGGAGCCGCCGTCGGGTTTGCCTTTTTGTTTCATCAGTTCGTAAAGCAAATCGATGGGCGCTCCGCTGCTTTCCGACTCGGCCACTCCCAGCTGCCGCAGGTGGGAACGCGCGTGGCTCGAGAGGCCCTTGCGCGTCTCGAAGCAGGCGCCGCACACCTCGCACGTCGTCAGGCTTTGGGCTGAAACCGGGCAAAAAAGGGGAAAAGTGAAAGTCAAGGCACGGAGGAGGCGCCCAACCCCGTTGGTTCTCCATCCCGAGGGATTTTTCCAACCCCAAGATTTTGGACACGGAAGACGCTCCACGCGGGTGGGAGTAAAGCAGGGCTGAGGGATTTGAGCTGCGGGCTCGCCGCTCCGAAGGGGTTTTCCCGCTCCGGGGCGGGGGTGGAAGCCCGGCTGGAGTTGTAGGTGGGCTCCGAAGCGCCGGCAGCGCCGGAGGGGGAGCCCAAAGGGATCGTTTGGGGGGAGCATCGTTAATTGGGACAGGAAGGACCCATTGAGGTGGCTTGAGGAGGGCACGGAGCACACGGCGGGCTCGGCAGCTTCGGCAAACCACCGGCACCAGGGAAAAGGGGTCATAAAGCCACGACACCACAGTCAGCCTCTTAATTAGAGCATTAATTAAGCGAAAGGATGGGAAAATCACCCCGGACGGGGTTAAAGAAACCCTGGCCGGGCTCCCCGCTCCCTCCCCGGCAGCAAAATCCCGGCGCTCGGCTGTCGGAGACGAGGAAAGGCCGGGCCAAGCGCTCACCTTTGGAGTCCTGCGGCTCCGCTTTGCTCCCGGGCGGCTCCGGGGACAGTTTGGTCCCGATCCTGGCCGGGGGCGGCTCCAGCTGCGCGGGCCGCAGCGCTTTTCTTCAGCAGAGAGAGGGGGGGGACCCCACTTCCATGGCCACCAGTTCCTCGTCGTCCGGAGCCAGGACTGCCAAGAGAAGGGAGGCCGTCGGTCCCCGGGGTGGGGAACGCGGGCGAGGGGCTCCGGAGGGGACGATCCGGGACGGCGCTGAGGTGCCACTGGGATTCGGGAGCGCTTGGGGACAGGACAGGGGTGGTGGCAGCTCCGTGTGGGATGGGGACAGGGGTGGTGACAGCTCCGTGTGGGGACAGGGGTGGTGGCAGTTCTGTGTGGGGACAGGGACAGCATCAGCTCCCTACGGGAAGGGGGCAGGGACGGTGGTTGCTCCGTGTGGGATGGGGACAGGGGTGGTGGCAGCTCCATGTGGGGATGGGGACAAGGGTGGTGGCAGCTCCATGTGGGAAGGGGACAGGGATGGTAGCAGCTCCGTGTGGGGACAGGGGTGGTGGCTGTTCTGTGTGGGGACAGGGACAGCATCAGCTCCGTAAGGGATGGGGACAGGGACGGTGGTTGCTCCATGTGGGATGGGACAGGGGTGGTGGCAGCTCCCTGCGGGAATGGGGACAGGGACGGTGGTTGCTCCGTGTGGGATGGGGGACAGGGGTGGTGGCAGCTCCCTGTGGGGATGGGACAGGGGTGGTGGCGGCTCCTGGTGGGATGGGGACAGGGGTGGCTCCCTGCGGGATGGGATGGGATGGCAGCTCCCTGTGGGGATGGGGACAGGGGTGGTGGCAGCTCCCGTTGGGATGGGGACAGGGGTGGTGACAGCTCCCTGCCCGATGGGGACAGGGGTGGTGGCAGCTCCCTGCGAGATGGAGACAGGGGTGGTGACAGCTCCATGTGGGATGGGGACAGGGGTGGTGGCGGCTCCATGTGGGATGGGGACAGGGGTGGTGACAGCTCCATGTGGGATGGGGACAGGGGTGGTGGCGGCTCCATGTGGGATGGGGACAGGGGTGGTGACAGCTCCATGTGGGATGGGGGACAGGGGTGGTGACAGCTCCCTGTGGCGATGAGGACAGGGGTGGTGGCGGCTCCATGCGGGATGGGGACAGGGGTGGTGGCAGCTCCATGTGGGATGGAGAACAGGGATGGTGGCAGCTCCATATGGGATGGGGGACAGGGGTGGTGGCAGCTCCATGTGGGATGGGGACAGGGGTGGTGGCGGCTCCACGCGGGATGGGGCAGGGGTGGTGGCAGCTCCATGTGGGATGGAGGACAGGGATGGTGACAGCTCCATATGGGATGGGGACAGGGGTGGTGGCGGCTCCATGTGGGATGGAGGACAGGGATGGTGACAGCTCCATGTGGGATGGGGACAGGGGGTGGTGGCGGCTCCCTGTGAGATGGGGACAGGGGTGGTGGCGGCTCCCGTTGGGATGGGGACAGGGATGGTGACAGCTCCATGCGGGATGGGGACAGGGATGGTGACAGCTCCATGTGGGATGGGGACAGGGGTGGTGGCGGCTCCCGTTGGGATGGGGACAGGGATGGTGGCGGCTCCATGCGGGATGGGGACAGGGGTGGTGGCTCCCGGGGGGATGGGGACAGTGGCGGCTCCCTGCGGGTTGGGGCCCGGGCCGTTCGCAGCTCCGTGTGGGGAGGGGACAGCGCCGGTCCCGGCCCCTGGGGGAGGGGACAGCGCCGGTGACAGCGGCCGCTTCCCGCGGTGGCCCCGCTCACCGCTCGGGGCGTTGCCTGGGCACCGCATCCCCCCTCCCCCCGCCTCTTGCCCTGCCCCGGGGAGCTCCGGCAAGGCCGGGATCGCCCCCCCCACTCCGCTCCCCCCCGCCCCGGGGGCCCCGGGAGGCCCCGAGCGGCCGGGCCGGGCCGGGGGCCTCAGCGCGGCGATGGCGGCGCCGCCGCGGGGGACAAAGCGAGGCCCTGGGCGGACAAAGGAGGGCGGCGGCTCGGCCGCGGCGGCCCCACCGGGGCCTCTCCTGGTGCCACCGGGCCCGGGAGCCGCGGGGGCCTCGGGACGGGTGGGGGGGGGAGGGGGGGGGGGAGGAGAAGGAGGGGGGGGGTCGCGGGGCGGGCCCGGCGGCGACGGGGCGGGCCGGGGCGGGGATTTGAGGGGCCTCACCGGGCTCGGGGGCCGCGTCGGGCTCGGGGTCGCCGTCCCCGCCCCGGTCCCGGTCCCGGGGTCGCGGCGGCGCCGCCGCTTTTGTGGCTTTGGGCTGCGAGGGGGTGGGCGCCGCCATCTTGGCTCGGGCGCACGCGGGGCGGCCGCCAGGGCACCGTGCCGAGCGCCGAGCCGCGGCGGGGCCCGACCGCCAGGCGCCGCGAGCCGAGCGCCGAATCGCAATGGAACTGAAGGGCGGGGGGGGGGGGGGGGGGAGGGGGCGGATCGCAAGCATCGAGTGAGGGGAGGGGGCGGCAGGGCGAGCGCCCGAGCAATCGAGTGCCGAGCAATCGAGCGCCGCGGCTGGCAGGGGAGGGGAGGGCAGGGGGAGCGCCGAGCGATCGAACGCGGGGGGGGGAGGGGGGGGGGGGGCGCAATTCCAGCGGTTCCCGAATTCCAGAGCGACGGGAGGAGAAGGGATCGTGGTGGAAAAAGCGCGCAGGAGCCCCAAATCCACCCCGAAGAGGAGCGAAGGGGCAGCTCGTTAACCCCAGCGGTGCCGGGCCCGGCCCAGCACCTCAGGGCGAGGCCACAAAGCAAGAACCTCCCGGGCGAGGCCCAGGCGGGCAGAGCTGGGGGGGTCCGGGCTCCATGGAGGCCTCGGAGCAGCTTCCAGGAGGGAAAGGGGCTCCAGGGAAGCTGGGGAGGGGCTCTGGCTCAGGGGGTGCAGGGATGGGACGAGGGGAAGGGTTTGGAGCTGCCAGAGGGGAGATGGAGCTGAGATCTTGGGGAGCAATGTTCTCCTGGGAGGGTGGGGAGGCCCTGGCCCAGGGTGCCCAGAGCAGTGGTGGCTGCCCCATCCCTGGAGGTGCCCAAGGCCAGGTTGGATGGGGCTTGGAGCCCCCTGACCCGGTGGGAGGGGTCCCTGCCCATGGGGTTGGAGCTGGATGGGCTTGGAGGTCCCTTCCAACCCACGGTTCCACCAAAGCTGTGGATCCCAAGCTCTGCGTGAGCCGAGCTCCTTGCCGAGCGTGGCTGCCAACTCTCCGGCAACGCTTCCAAACTCTCAGATGGTTCCAAACGCGGTGCTTCTCCTCGCTGGCCGTGTCGAGGGACACCAGCGGCCGCCCAACGGCACGAGGAGCTCCAAGCCTCTTTCCCTGCCAGGGTGGGAAGGGATAGAACGACTCCAGGACTCACGGGAGCAGGAGGAAAACCAACATGGGGGGGAGGACGGGGGCAGGAGCTCAGGAGCTGCTGGGATGGAACAGGAAGAGGAGACACTGAAGATGTTGTCCCTTCCTCCACTGGGACGCAGCCGTGGGGCCAGGTTTGGACCCAGCGTGGTCACAGGACCCATGGGTGCCCATGGACTGTCCCAACACCCGGGTGTCCCAACGCGATGGATGCGTTCCAAGCCCTCCAGATCGGCTACGGAGGAGCACCCATGGAGCATCCCAACGCCAGGATGTGAACTCCCACCAGGAATCCAGGTGGAAGGATCCGATGCCCAAGAGTCGGCTTAACGAATCCTTGGATGGGAATTCTGGAGTGAATTAGTGCCGGGAATCCAAGGGATCCGACGCTCGAGGGTCGGCTTTGCAAAACCTTGGATCCAAATTCCAGGGATCCAAAGGATCCCAAGTCCACTTTCCGTAACCTTGGATCCAAACTCCGGAGCGAACTCACCCCAGGAATCCTGATGGAAAGATCTGATGCCCAAGAGTCTTCGAACAAAACCTTGGATCCTGATTCCGGAGCCCCCTGGGAATTCGAAGGATCTGAGACCCAAGAGTCGGCTTTGTGAAACCTCGGATCCAAACTCCAGGAATCCAAAGGATCCGATGCCCAAGTCTGCTTTGCATAAAACTGGATCCTAATTCCGGAGCGAACTCATGCCGGGAATCCAGGTGGAAGGATCCAACGCCCGAGAATCTGCTGAACAAATCCTTGGATCTGAATTCCGGAGGGAAGTCACCCCAGGAATCCAAGGGATCCGACGCCCAAGAGTTGGCTTTGCAAAACCTTGATCCAAATTCCAGGAATCCAAAGGATCCGATGTCCAAGTCCACTTTCCGTAACCTTGGATCCAAAGGAGGGGTGTAGCAGATCACCCAACCAACTAAGATCCCAGAGGAACGTCCCTACGGAGCAGGTGGAGAGGGGAAATCCAGGAGATCCCAGAGCCTGGAGACCATGAGGAGTCAAATCCAGGGAGAAAGGGGGGTGGAAGATCTCCCAACCAACGAAGATCCCAGAGGAATGTCCCTATGGAGCGGGTGGAGAGGAGAAATCCAGGAGATCCTGGAGCCTGGAGACCACGGGGAGTCAAATCCAAGGAGAACCGTTGGGTGGGAAGGTGGAAGATCTCCCAACCAATGAAGATCCCAGAGGAACATCCCTACGGAGCGGGTGGAGAGGGGAAATCCAGGAGATCCCGGAGCCTGGAGACCACAGGGAGTCAAATCCAGGGAGAAAGGGGGGTGGAAGATCTCCCAACCAACGAAGATCCCAGAGGAACGTCCCTACGGAGCGGGTGGAGATCCCAGAGCCTGGAGACCACGGGGAGTCAAATCCAGGGAGAACCGTTGGGTGGGAAGGTGGAAGATCTCCCAACCAATGAAGATCCCAGAGGAACGTCCCTACGGAACAGGCGGAGAGGAGAAATCCAGGAGATCCCGGAGCCTGGAGACCACGGGGAGTCAAATCCAGAGAGAAATGGGAGAAGAAGGAGGAAGGCTGGTGGCTCCCAGCCTGCGACAGCAGCTTGGGGAGAGGAGGAGGAGAACGCGATTGCCCAACGTGTCCCAACGCCTGCCAAGAGCTCCACGTGTTCTCCGGGACGGCTGCCAGCAGGGTCGGAGCCAGGAGATGCACAAACAGCCGCGCCAACGAGCCAAGCTGGAGGTGGCCGTGGCAGCCGGGGCTCCTTCGCCGTCAAAACAGATGGGGAACGGCGACGCCGAGCACAGGGATCTCCTCAGAGAAGCCACCAACGAGCTAAGGAGCCGGAAAAACGGGGCGGAACGGGAGGGAATGGTGCAACGTCCGCTCCGTCAGAGCCCTCCTGGGATGGGCAGGAGCCACGAGAACCTTCCCGTTCTACGTAGAGATGTGTCCAACATCACGCGTGGAGCATCAGGGAGGGTTCAGACACCAAGGAGGGAACCACAAACAATCAAGGGGCTAAAAATCCCATTGGGAAAGGGGAGATGGAATGGGTTGGGTTGGAAGGGACCTCCAAGCCCATCCAGTTCCTCTGCCGTGGGCAGAGGGACACCTCCCACTGGATCAGGAGGCTCCAAGCCCCATCCAACCTGGCCTTCAACCCCTCCAACACACGTTTGATCTTGTTGTGAGGCTTCAATATCTTCACGGTGTAGAAACACCACCGTGGGTCAAGCGGTCGCCCTTTGCTGCTGGAGTTGCGTTTTGAGGAGAACGGACACGTTTTGGCCAAAAAAATCATGGTTTGAGGAACGCGGTGACCTCGTGTGGCACCAGGTAAAGAGAAACGGGGTGGATTCATGGAATCGTGGAATGGGTTGGGTTGGAAGGGACCTCAAACCCATCCAGCTCCAACCCCATGGGCAGGGACCCCTCCCACTGGGTCAGGGGGCTCCAAGCCCCATCCAACCTGGCCTTGGGCACCTCCAGGGATGGGGCAGCCACCACTGCTCTGGGCAACCTGGGCCCCGTGAGGGAAACCTGGAAGCTCTTTGGGACGGGCTCTGCTCTGGGAAGGATCATCCTGAATAGTCTGGTGCTCCAGCGATGGCGAGGAACCAGCTCAGATCCAAATCCATTTGGGAAGGACCCTTTATGGTGTCCCCCCCATGGTGATCCTTTGGGAAGGACCCTTTATGGTGTCCCCCCGCCATGGTGATCCGTGGAAAAGAAGGAGCTGAGGGTTGATCACGGATCCCCGGAGCAGAGGTCGCATCCTCCACAGAATCGTTTGGTTGGAAAAGACCTTTGAGATCATTTGAGTCCAACCTCCCCTCGTGATTCACCTCAGGGGTTTCCCCAACAGCAACCTCGTTCCTAAACACGACGCTTTCCAAAGGACCAAGCCCAAAGCACGGGTTTCTGGTGGGACGTGACCACCTTGCCCACCTCTTCCGTCCTCCCCCACCTCCATCCACCCATCCTACACCAACACCAAACTCCAGGAAGTGCCGACGATGGAGATGGAACCATCAACACCAGCTTACGCCCATTAAAGCCTTCCCGATGGTTTAGGGTGACCCAAAGGGTTGCACGAGGTGTTTTGAGGACTCACCATCTCTGTAGGGCTGCAAGGACTCATCTGCCCAGGCCGGGGGGAACGGGGAGAGCGGAGGTCGCACGATGCTGCACTCGGACATGGGGGTGATGCTCTTGTGGGGTGCGAAGCCGTGAGCTTCCCGCTCTCGGCTCGGGGACGAGGGCTCCATTCCCATCGCCGCTTGCAGCATGGGATGCTCCGACGAGTTGGCCAACAGCTCCTTGAGGATGTTGATGGGCGAGATGGTGAGTTCCCAGTTGGTAATCCCAAAGTCTCTCAGGTGGGCTCTGGCGTGGCTCGAAAGCCCGGCCCGCGTGTCGAAACCGGCGCCGCAGAACTCGCATCGCATCAGGCTGAACGTGCTCGGGTCGAAGTTTGCAACTGCGGAAAGAAGAGCGGGAGTCAGCAACGCCGGAAAAGAACCCTCGGATCAGGAATCCAAGGCGGGAATGGAGGGGTTATCACACCCAAGACAACCGCACGTCACCGGCTGCGCCGTGGCCACCACGGTTGGCGTCGACGGCAGCACCATACGTACCCAACTCTTGGTGGGAGGAGAAAACCCCACCGGTTAAACCCAGAAAGCAGAAAGCGAAGTGGGTTGAGTACATACTACCTTTTTTCTTCTTCTTTTGGAAGGAAAACTTTTGCTCAATGGCTTTCACTTCTTCTGCCGAGATGAAGTGACGGACGTTGTAGCTCACCCCAACCCTGTTGAGGTGACCCCGTACGTGATTCGCCAACCCGATGCCGTTGTGGAACCTGTCTGGGCAGTAGGGACATTTCCTCTCCTCGTTCTTCAACATGGGCGAGTCGGAGTCCAAGAAGTCCTCGAATTCCAGAGGCCCCTCCAGAGGAGCCTCCAAGAGGAGCACATCCAAGGGAAGGGGCTCTTCCATCAGGAATTCCCGAGGAGGGAGCATCGTTTTCTTCTTGAAGAGCTTCCGAGGTCGCTTCTTCGCCTTGGGGTGCAGGCTCATCTCCTCCAGGAGGACGATGGGGACCATCATCCGCAACTGCTGCTGTTGCTCCTCCGTCGCTATCGAAGAGTCCGTGGCTTTCAAGGTGTCTCTGAACGTCCTCTTGAGGTCCAAGGCAGCTTGAGGGACGGCGATGGGTTTGCCGCCTCTGTTCTCGCTCACATCTATTTCCGTGCTGATGGAGATCTCCTCTTCCACGCTCCCGGCCTCGTTGGCCAACACCCACTTGTGCCTGAGCTCCTCCAGCCCCACCGCTTGGCTCCCGAGTCCATCACCTTCTCCTTCAAGGTGCTGAGCTCCTCCTTTTTTTTTCAGCTGCTGCAGAGCCAGCTGGGAATGAGCTTTCGCGGGGGCAAAACCGGGCAAGCCCAGGTTTTTGTGGGGGGCAGCGTAAGGAGCTGCTTTCCTGGCGTGGAACCTCGACGCCTGGTAGTCCTTCTTGCCGGCCCCGTTGCTTTTGTGGAGTCTTGGATGCGTTGGGCCAAAACCATGGACAGATTCATACTGGGACGTGCTTTCCCGGTGAGGCGAAGGGAAAAGCCGCTCGGCTTTGCCGAAGTAATCGGTCTCTGCGAAGCGAGGTGGCCTGGCCGGGCTGTAGGCATCTCTGCTGGTTCCTGGTTGGTTGGGATCATCCTCGTAGCCCTCCGTGTCCCAAGAGAGGTGAGAATGAGCGTATTTCATGTGCTCTTTGAGGATGTTCTCGTTGGGGGCCGGGAAGCTGCAGAGAAGGCAGGTGCTGAGGCCTTTGGCGCTGCCGTGAGGCGGCACCGGCATCTGCAGGGTCGCGTGTTCATTTGGTTTGAAGATGCCGTGCACGGGGCTATCCCGTATTTCTCCGCTTCCGAAGAGGTTCACGTTCTTCGCCCCTTGGTCCTTCCTCTCCTTGACGTGCATCTTGGCGTGCTGGACGAAGATCTTGGAGGAGTTTGTGCCGAAGACGCACTTGGGGCACTGCAACCGGGCTTCCCGACCTTCGTCTGGGAACTCGTTCAGCTTCTGGATCTCCTCGATGATCTTCTCCCTGGATTCCTGGTGGAGCCTTTTGTGCTGCTCCAAAGACGTGGGGTCTCCGAAGGCCCAACCGCACTCGTTGCAGCAGAACTGACATTGCCCTCCCAAAGCGTCTCTGTCTTGGTCCCTCCCAGCTCCGCGGTTGTGTTGGAGCATGTGATCCATCAGATGTTCCTTCTTCTTGAAGTAAATGCTGCACTCGATGCAGGTGTAGACGGACGGGTCCTCCTCCGGACCCAGCTCCTCCTTCCCCTGCTCCTCCAACAAGACGCTGCACACGTAGGGCCTCATCTCGATCTCGTAGGAGCTGCAGGGCGTGGGCTCCAGAGACATCAACGGGATCCTCTCCACCGAGTCTTCTGCGTTGACCGTCCAGGACTGTTTCCCGACGGAGAGGTCGGTGCCGAGCTGAAGCCCCGGCTTCTGGATCGTCCACTCGGCCGTGTTGAGCGGGTTGACGTTGCCCAAGTCCGAGTCGACCGTCAACCCCTTCCTGTGGACCAAGGAGCTCTCCAAGGATTTGGGTTTGCTGAGGACAGGGTTTAGGGTTTTCCGGAACACGGTTGGGGTCAGCGGAGGAGGCACTTCACGCACGGCCTGGCCCCGGAAGGGCAAGGTGGTTGCTACATCTGTGGGCTTGGTTATGTCTTTGTAGTGAGGACTTGGGCTTTTGGTGGGTCTAGGAATCCAATCGAGCCTCTGGATCCCCCTCTTGCTCTTCTCTAAGTGCTCTTTGCCGAAGCCTTCAAGTTGCTTTGGTTCATTTTTAAGATACTTCTCTTCTCCGTCGCCAAGCGAAGCCCCGGCGCAAGGGCTGGGTGGCTCCGCTGCCACCTTGTCCCCATCGAGCTCCTCGGAATCGCTCTCCAGTTCCTCAGGATCCACCCGCACGGCGTTTCCACTTTGGGGCTCCACAACGAACGCCGACTCCTTCACAGCGCGCGCGTCCTTGGAGCCGGAGAACCTCTCTAAAGTGCTTTCTTCTCGCCCGTCGCCCGCTCTCGTGTCCAGGGCGGACGAGGTGTCCCAGCTGACGGTGCCGGACACGGTCATGTTTCGCAGGTCTAGGGAGCTCCTGGCGTCCGTCCTGTACAAAACCTTCTTGAATTCCAGGCGCTCGTCGTTGGTGGAGCTGCAAAGAAGGTTGGAGAGTTAACGGGATGGGAGCAACACCTCCACGGACAAAAAGGTTCTCCTGGAACCAGAGCAAGCCCGCGCGGCGCTAGAGGACAACACAGGCTGGGGACCTCACGGTTACTTCTGCACGGTCCGAAAGAGCTGGGACGTAACGGAGCTCGTCCCCTCCCACTCCTTCGTGGCTACAACCCTTCCCGTGTCTTCTCCTGGCCTTGCTCCAAGCTCACGTCACCGCTATCCACGCCCCACAGCAGTTCCTCCACCTTCACACCAGCCACAACGGGAGCACAACTCCCACCATCGCGTCCCCAATTCCGACCTCAGACCAGAAGTCATCGTTCCCTTGTTCCAACCCACCCAGCTTCTCCTTCCCTTCCCTCTCCTAAATTTCCAGGATGTTTGGACCCCTTATTCCCTCCTTTGGGCCCAGGTCCGCAGGGACAACCTGCGCTTCGCAAGGACCCTCATCATTCCAGGCCAAGGAGCTCTTCAAAGCTCCATGAATCCAGATTCAAGAGCCAACACGGACCTCACCAAAGGTCTCTGGGACCAAAGGATGGTTTGGCTCCACGACTGAGTGGAAATCCTTGGCTCATCCCTCTCCACAGCGGAGCAGGAAGTCTTTCTCCAAGCCACAGCGGATCAAGGCGGTTCCTCCCCAGCCTCTTCCGAGCCCTCAAGAAAGACCCCAAAGCTGGAGAAGATAAAAGCCTCAACGGGTGAGCTCTGGAGTGGGGCTGGTGGCCCCAAGCCACCCAGATGGGCACCACAGATGCGTTGGGCGTCAAAAGGGGCCGATAACACAGATGGAGAGTTCTGAGCCAGGTGAGGCGCCACGAGGAGGACAAGGACCAGGGCCTTGGGCTGGCACCTCTAAATCTGCCTTTTCTGGGGACCTTTGAGCCGGTTGGGACACCCTCAGCGGTGTTGGGACACCCTTCGTGGCGTTGGGACACCCTCAGCGGCGTTGGGACCCCCCTATGTGGCTTTGGGGAACCCCTCAATGGCTTTGGGGAACCCTTGGTGATGTAAAGGCACTCTTAGTGGCTTTGGGCCACCTGGGCAACCAAATCAAGCGTCCACAAGGTCTTGAGGGGAACAGGGGTGGCTCCAAGGGGAACCAGGATGGCTTGAGGGAAAGCGGGATGATCTCAAGGGGAATGGGGATGTCCTTGAGAGGAACCAGGATGGCCCCGAGGGGAACAGCGATGGCTTGAGGAGAACCCGGATTGACTTGAGGGGAACCGCGATGATCCAAGAGGAACCAGGATGGCTTGAGGGGAACCGGGATGGTCCAAGAGGAACCAGGATGATCTCAAGGGGAATGGGGATGTCCTTGAGAGGAACCAGGATGGCTTGAAGGGAACTGGGATGATCCAAGGGGAAGGCAGATGTTCTCAAAGGGAACCAGGATGGCCCCAAGGGTGACTTCAGGTGGGCAGAAGCAGCGTGGTTTGTTGGGGAGCAGGACAAGTGAGCTGAACTAGAGCAGCCAACGCCACGCTGCGGCGAGGGGACCGCGCCGTTTGGCTCTGGAGGAACCTCCAGTGTCCTGGGTGGTGGGACAACCCTCTGGGAACAGAGATGTCCTGGGGCTTGGTGTAACGGGAGCAGCAGCTGCAAGAAGACCCAGGTGCTGGGACATCCCTTGGAAACTTACCCGAGGTCGGTCCTGTGAGTGGTGGCCGGGACGGCGCCGGAGAGGGCGGGATCGGGCTCATCTGCAAGAGAGGAAAGGCCAAGGTCAACGTCCAACTGGGGCTCCTTCAACACAATAAAGCGATGGTGGGGTTTGTGTCCAAAAGCTGGACCTGGCCAAGGCGGAGAAGTGGGGCTGGGGGAACCTCATGAGGTTCTATAAGGCCAAGGGCGAGATCCAACACCTGGGTCGGGGAGATCTGTGGTTTCAATCCAGGATGGGGACGTGATCAAGAGAAACCCTGAGGAGAAGGACTTGGGGTGCTGGGGGGAGAAGCTCCACAGGAGGCACCAAAGGGCGCTCCCAGCCCAGAAATCCAACCTCAGCCTGGGCTGCAGCCAAAGCAGGGGGAGCAGAGGGGGAGGGAGGGGGTTCTGCCCCTCTGCTCCGCTCTGGGGAGACCCCACCTGCAGCCCCGGGTCCAGCTCTGGAGGCCTCAGGGCAGGAAGGACCTGGAGCTGTTGGAGCGAGGCCAGAGGAGGCCACGGAGATGCTGTGAGGGCTGGAGAACCTCCCGTGTGAGGCCAGGCTGGCAGAGCTGGGGTTGTCCAGCCCGGAGAGGAGAAGGCTGTGGGGAGAGCTTGGAGCAGCTTCCAGGAGGGAAAGGGGCTCCAGGGAAGCTGGGGAGGGGCTCTGGCTCAGGGAGTGCAGGGATGGGACGAGGGGAAGGGTTTGGAGCTGCGAGAGGGGAGATGGAGCTGAGATCTTGGGGAGCAATGTTCTCCTGGGAGGGTGGGGAGGCCCTGGCCCAGGGTGCCCAGAGCAGTGGTGGCTGCCCCATCCCTGGAGGTGCCCAAGGCCAGGTTGGATGGGGCTTGGAGCCCCCTGACCCAGTGGGAGGGGTCCCTGCCCATGGGGTTGGAGCTGGGTGGGCTTTGAGGTCCCTTCCAACCCAACCATTCCATGATTCTGTGATTCTTGGAGGTGTCCAAGGCCGGGCTGGATGGGGTTTAGAGCCCCCCAATCCAACAGGAGGGGTCCCTGCCCACGGCAGAGGAACCGGATGGGTTTGAGGTCCCTTCCAACCCAACCCATTCCATGGTTCCATGACTCTAAAAGCTCTCCCAGCAGATCACCCCGCTCTGCTCCGGCCGCGCCCTCCCCGCGGCAGCCGAGCCCGGATTACGAGCCCGGATTACGGATGAGGATTTCTAAGCCGACTTTAAGAGGGTTTAACCCCGCCCGCAACTCTTTGATGTCTGATGGCTCCTGCGGCCGAGCCGTTCAACGGGGAGGTGGTCCACCCCACTGGTCGCCCTCCCACCACCCCTGCTGGCCAAAGAGGTGTCTGGCACGGAGCCACGGCTGAGATGGCCATGGTCAGCTTGGGGGATGGACAAGGCTTGGCTTGGTTCACGCTGGGAAGATTTACGGTTCCTCTGGCGCCACGGATGGAGAAGACAACCGGTTCCTCTGGTGCCATGGATGGAGCTCATGAGCGTTCCCAGTTCCAACGTGCATCCCTGCCCCATCCCTGGAGATGTTCAAGGCCAGGTTGGATGGAGCTTGGAGCCCCCTGATCCCAAACCCATCCAGTCGCATCCAGAGACCTCTCCCACTGGGTCAGGGGGCTCCAAGCCCCATCCAACCCGGCCTTCAACACCTCCAGGGATGGATCCGGGGGCTCTGGTTGCCACCAAGTTAGAGTCATGGAACCATGGAATGGGTTGGGTTGGAAGGAACCTCCAAGCTCATCCACTTCCACCTCCTGCCATGGGCAGGGACCCCTCCCACTGGGTCAGGGGGCTCCAAGCCCCATCCAACCTGGCCTTCAACCCCTCCAGGGATGGGGCACCTACAACCTCCCTGGGCAACCTGGGCCAGGGCTTCCCCACCCTCATTCGTGAAGAATTCCTTCCTAACATCCGATCTAAGCCTTCCCTCTTCCAATCAGCAAAGCCCGAGCCACCACCCAGGATGGGACAATCCCCACCCCTCCCAAAGCAGCGGATTAGAAACCCTTCCACAAATCCCACCACGTGGTTGGAGAAGAGCAGCGAGCTGGGATTGCCGAGAAAGGAGAGCGGCAGGAGCTCCCAGGGACTCCTTTGTTCTCCGCAGCTCCAGCGCGGCTCCTATTTTTAGAAGCTTCTCTGGAGGAAAACAGGCAGTGATTTATCTTCCTCCTGACGAGCACGGAACGGCGCTCCCGGCAAAGCCCGGCTTCTTGGAAACGGTGAGAGATGACGAAGTTCAACATCTTGGACTTGGAAGGCTCAGATTTACCCTCTATGGTCAAGCCAACCAGAGCTGCTCCACCACGGGCTCCTCCCAGGAGACCACAGGGAATCTCAATCCATGGTTTCTCCTCCAAGAGATCCGACACCCTCGGATCGGGGCCATGGATGACTCTATCGCAAGAGTTAAAGCAACCCAGGACATGAGGACATGGAGCCCGGTGGCCAAAAGACACACGAAAAGCTGGAGATAAGGGAAAAGCTGTGAGTTTCCCGGGCTGGGAGTGGTGACGTGGAGACCAGGAGATCTCCTGGACCCGGCAGACCCAGCTCTCGACAAATCCAGTCACGGTCAATTACACAACGCGTTCCAAAAGGATGTTGAGAAACATCAACATCTCCAGAAGAGCCAAAAGAGCCCCAGCTCGCTGAGGTCATCGTGGCCGGGGTTGACAGGCAGAGGTCAACGGCGCCGGGGGGAAGAGTCATGGAATCATTGAGGTTGGAAAAGCCCTCTAAGATCCAGTCCAACCCTCAGCCCAGCACCCCCAGCACACCAAACCCCACCCCCAGGTGCCACATCTCCACGGGTTTTGAGCCCTCCATGGATGGAGCCTCCACCACCTCCCTGGGCAGCCTCTTCCAAGGCTCCACCACTCGTCCAGGGAAGGAATCTTTCCCAACATCCAACCTCTACCTCACCTTGAGGCCATTTCCTCTCGTCCCATCTCTCGTTCCCTGGGAGAAGAGCCCAGCCCCCATCTCACCACAACGTCCAGGAGCTGCGGAGAGCGATGAGGTCTCTCCTCAGCATCCTCTTCTCCAGACCAAACACCCCCAAGGTCCCTCACCACTCCCAGAACCCCTGGGCTCCAGACCCTTCCCACCTCCTTTCTCCTTCTCCGGATGCTCTCCAGCCCCTCCGTGTCCCTTTGTCACCTCCAAAAAGCCCTCCCTGAAGCTCTCCAGGGCTTTGTTTTCCTCCAGCCCATCGGAACGAACTGAAAATGAGGCGCGATGGGACCATTGTCTCCTCCTCAGGCAGGACCTGAGCCATCTGAGCAACCTTGTTGGGCAAGGGGTGACCTATTGCAACACCTCGGAGATGTCGCAAGGCGTGATTTACGTCTGGAATTCCAGACCAGCTCCTACGGGAGGGTCAGGCTTTCATCTCCAGGGTTTAATTTGAGAGCAGAAGGCGCCGGAAGAACCACTCGTTGGAACCAGGAGCTGCCACAGCTTCTGCCCTTTGGAAATGTCCCATCCCTGGAGGTGCTGAAGGCCACGTTGGATGGGGCTTGGAGCCCCCTGATCCAGCGGGAGGAGGTCCCTGCCCATGGATGCCCACTGGATGGGCTTTGAGGACCCTTCCAACCCAACCCATTCCATGGTTCTATGAAACACAGGGAAGCAGGAGCTTTCCTTCCACCTCCCAATCCGTCTCCAAATCCACCCCACAGCCCTCAACGTGGCTCTTCCAGCCCAAAGCAGCCGTGCAAGAATCACAGAACCATGGGTTGGGTTGGAAGGGACCTCCAAGCCCATCCAGTCCCACCCCCTGCCATGGGTGGGAGCACCTCCCACTGGGTCAGGGGGCTCCAAGCCCCACCCAACCTGGCCTTGGGCACCTCCAGGGATGGGGCAGCCACCACGGTGGCATTTGGTGGGCAAAGGCACCACCCGCAAGTTTGCTCGGCGATCCCACCACCCCTGGAGACGAGCGCACGGGTCCAGGCTGAGCTCAGGCAACCAGAAACGCCAACTGTGGAGATCCTCCAGAAGAAGGGACAACCAGCAGCTCCTTCCTCTCCAACCCAACCTTAAACAGGACCAACAGCTCCCACGTGAAGGCAGCGCTTTGGGTGACACCACAAGATGCTCCAGGGCAGCACCTCAGCATCCCCCTCCTCGTCCACCAGAAGCACCTGGATGGGCAACCTGGGTGCTCCACACACTTCAGGCTCAGCTTGGAGCTCTTTGGGTGGCCACCCGGGCCAGATTCCAGCCCTCCGATGGAATTCCTGCCCAGGAACCCTGGGGTAGATGTTGCTCCTCCATCCCAAGAGCCTGGCATTGCTCCGTGCTGGGAACGGCCACGTTCCAGGAGAAACCACTTCCCCCATGGTCTCACACGAGGTCCAAGCGTTCTCACCGAAGCCAGATGAGATGATCGTGTTCTCCGACCCTTGGCTGTGCGTCCCCAGGACAAGCTGGAGATGTCGCTCGTGTTCCTGAACACGATGAGCTTTGGACAAGATTCGCCACCAGCTTGGCTGGAGACGAAGAACTTCACGTTTCCTCCCGAGAGGCACCGTCGGAGGTGGGTTTTCCGTACGCAGCTCCAGGTTCTGCTCCGATGAAAGCTCTGAGCCCTTCGCAGATGGAAATGAGACACACTTTGCTCTCCTTCCTCCTGTGTGGTCCTTCCGGACAGGATCTAAGGATGCTCCTCAACCTGTGACCAGGTGACCTTGAGGCCAGGAGGTCTTCAAAGCACAGCGAGCTGGCAGCTGTGGCACCAGCAGCTCCGTGTCTTCTTCTGCTTGGGCTTCCTGAGAGTGACAGGGGTCGCTTCACCCCCTTGGTTGGAGCAGAAGGCTGGAAGTCCATGTATTTCCGGGCTGGGAACGCCCAGGGTTGTGCAACCTCCACCCAGGCGTTGATGTTCCTGCTGTTGGACTTTGCTCAGGTGAGAAAAGCCACCGCAAAGGGACCGAGCAACGGCCGCGCAGGCGAAGCAGATAAACACGTTGGTCCCAGGAGAACCCTTGGGCTCCGGACCCCTTCCCAACTCCGGTGCCTTCTCCGGACGCACTCCAGCCCCTCAATGTCCTGCTTGGAGTGAGGGGCCCAAAACCAAACCCAAGATTCGAGGTGTGACCTTGGGGGACGACACCTCCGGGCAGGTCAGAGCTCTTCTCCTCCACAAATCAAGGCTCAACTCAACGCAACGACCCCTGTAGGATCTTTTCACCAAGAGAGGGCACAAAACATCCTCAAGACATCCAGGAAGCTCGGAATCGTCACAATTCCCGTCCTTCCACCTCCTCCTTGGGTTCGTTTTGTACGTGGGGATGGATGGTGGCTCCTAGAGGCACCGTGACACCTCCACCCTTGGAGAACCTCCAAGCCAGACAACCCGTTCTCGCTTTGGTGTGACCCCTCCAACCCAAATCCCCCTTTTTCTACCCAAAAAGACGTTGAGGTTGAACAAGAAGCACCCCAAATGTTTCTCCTTCAGCTTCACAAAGGCTTCGCGCTCGCTGCTCGAAGCCCGTTCCCAGCATTAATTAAATTAATTAAATAACCCAACCATCGCCCAAGAGCCCCGCCTTGAGGGACGGTGGCCTTCGGTGGGGCCTGGAGAGCTCCCAAAGTCACGTCTGGGCAGAAGATAAAGTGATTTTGGAGCAGAAGGAGCCCAAACCTCCTGCTTTTCGCTACCAAGAGTCATCGGCCACGTCTGATTTGGGGAGAAAACACCCAAATCAATCCCGTTTCCACCCCACAAGCGACCGCTCCACTTGGGAAGCCCCAGGAGCACGGAAGCACCACCTGAAACTGCAGCGTGGGAAGGGGTTGGGGGCCATGGGCAACCAGAGGGACGGGTCTGGATGGCGGACGGGGCAGGGAACAGCTCTCCTTGCTGCCCCATGGGAAACCCAAGGCCATGGGGACAACCTGGAGGACAACGTCCCGGTCCCACCGAGTTCTTGGCAAGAGAACCCACACCTCTCCTCAAGAACACCAGAACAGGGGACCAGGACCTCCAGGCACCACCAAAACCCACAACACCACGACAACAGCATTACTGGAGAATTTCAAGACAACCATGAGCCACGGAGCAAGGATGAAGACGCAGACCTTTCCCACAGGAGAAGACCACGGAGGCCACATCAGCTCCGGCCCAAAGCCACCCTGCGTTCCCCGTCCCCACGAAGGCCACAGGTCTGGATGGACAGAAGGAAACCTTGAAGAGTTCCCCATCCCCACGACGACTGTTGGTCTCGATGGACACGAGGAAACCTTGAAGCACCCTGTGAGCACCATCTTTCCCCGTGGATGAGCTTTTGGGTCTCCCTCTCCACTCCCACCACCCCTGAAAACCAAGCCCACAGCTCTCCTACCCATCCCTGCGTAGGTGACTTCACCCACCGAGTCGTCTCCTCGGTTTCTGGAGGAGAAACAGGATCTGGTTTCACCCTGCCTGGACACCACAGAGCCCAAACTCCAGGTGAGACCGTGGGCGCGTGGCCCTGCGTCCTACCACGCGCTCGGGGACGAGCAGGTCCCTTTCTCCTCTCCGCCAGCTCTGCGGGGTCATCCTGTCCCCGTTATCGCAACGAGTTCCCCTGCGAGCAGTTGGAACGGCAACACCCGCTCAGGAAGTGGTCTCGGCGGCCAACGGCGCCGTTGATAGGGGAGCAGGGGTGGATGTGCTGACTCAGCATCCCAGCGAGGCTCCTGGAAGCTCAGAACGAGGTGGGTGAAGACCCTCCAGCTCCATCCCAGCAGCCCCGGTTGGGCAGCGCGGCCGAGCGATCATCACAGAGCTGGAAGAACACCCAACGGCGCCAACTCCACCGGTGTTTCCTACTAGGAGGTTCCCAAAGCCACCAAGCCCCGGTCGCCCTTCGCTCGGCTCTCGCCGTGCAGCAGAAGGGGACGATGTGATTGGAGGAGAAGGACCTGGGGTGGTGGTTAGGAAGCTCCACAGGAGCCGACGACGTGCGCTCCCAGCCCAGAAACCAACGGGGTCCTGGGCTGCACCCGAAGTGGTGGGAGCAGAGGGGGAGGGAGGGGGCTCTGCTCGTCCCTCATGAGACCCCACCTGGGGTCCTGCGTCCAGGTCTGGAATCCCCAACATCAGAAGGAGATGGAGCCGTTGGAGCGGGTCCAGAGGAGGCCACGGAGATGATCCGAGGGCTGGAGAACCTCTGCTATGGGCACAGGCCCAAGTCATCACGTCCTCTCCAAGCTCCGATCAAGAGCAACAACCTTCCTGCTGAAACACAACGTTCCCCACGCACAAGCTCATTGTCCTCCAAGAGGTCCTCGGGTCTGGCTCAGCAACAACCCAAGAGATCACAGAACCACGGACTCACTGAGGCTGGAAAAGCCCTCACAGCTCATCCAGTCCAACCTTCATCCCAACAACCCCAAACCCCATCCCCAGGTGCCGCATCTCCATGGGTTTTCAACCCCTCCAGGGATGGAGCCTCCACCTCTGCCCTGAGCAGCCTCTTCCAAGGCTCCACCACTCTTTCCATGAAGGAATCTTTCCCAATATCCAACCTAAACCTCAACTTGAGGCCATTTCCTCCCATCCCATCCCTTGTTCCTTGGGAGCAGAGCCCAGCACCCACCTCTCCACAACCTCCAGGAGCTGCAGGCAGTGATGAGTTCTCCCTTCACCTCCTCTTCTCCCCAACACCCCCAGGTCCCTCAACTCCTCCCACAACCCTGGTTCTCCAGACCCTTCCCAGCTCCATCCCCTTCTCCGGATGCGCTCCAGCCCCTCAGTGTCCCTCTTGGGGCCCAAAACTGAACCCGGGATTCCAGGTGCAGCCAAGTCCATGGGGACGATCCCTTCCTTGCTCCTGGTGGCCACCCCATGGCTGAGCCAAGCCTGGATGCTCTTGGCCTTCTTGGCCACCAATCCTTGTGTCCAGCTCAGAAATAACGAAGTACCCAAGAGATCCTCGTGCCTCACCAAAAATGAATCATCCACCACCAATTCTCAAGACGGCACCCAAGTTCTCGCACCGTGAAGGTCCTACAGGGACCGCTGGGTTTCAGCAAATGGTTTATGCTGGAGCAAGAAGCTCAACTCAACTCAACTCAACCAGCGCCTGTTGGCTCGTCTTCAAGCCACCTGAGTCAGTGGAGCTCGGGAAGCGTCAGGCGCCTCACGGAGGAAGGACCGGACACATCTTGAGATGTTGGCTCTGGGATGTTCATGGTCAGCAAGAGCTTGCCATGATTTCACAGACCACGTTGGGGTGAAGGATGCTACCGAGGCTGAACCGGAGACGCTGTCCTGGTGCGGGGCCACCACACGCCATGTCACCCCTGAGCTGGAGCAGCAGGACCTTGAAGTGGACAAACGGGAGACCCAAGAGCTTCAGGCCATCCCACCGTGAACACCAGCGTGTCTCCACCAGAGAGAAGAGTATCTTGGGGTGACTCCACTCCACCGGGGACCCTGTCTTGGTGTTGAGCTCCAATCCAGGTGGCAGAAGACAACGCCGTGGATGAAGTGCTTCACCTCGCCGGTCACCAAGGGCTGGAGGAGTCTAACGTCTCCTTTGCACCTCGGTTGATGTCGGGATGGGAGCCACACCACAGCTTCCAGAGCTTCCCTTCAGCTCTCCTGGGACAACACGGTCCCTCCAGGCTTTGCCAGCCCAGAACATTTTATCTCCCAAGCCTCGACCGTTTGGGCACTGTTGTCTTCTCAGAAAGAGCTGCGCAGCCACGCGCCGCTGCTTTTCCAAGAAAGAGGCCAACCTAGAGGTCCACGAGCCAAGAAGCCGAGCCAGGAGAGGACGAGCCGCCTGCCTGGAGGAAGGGCCCCACCCTTCCATGACTGATGGAGCCAGGAGACATCCCTGCCGCAGCCCAGGGACCTTGAAAAGATGGGGCTCCACCACGGTTTGGGCCACCACAACCCAACAGCGAGGGCTTTGGAGATCAAGCGGGACTGATCTGCTCAAGGTAGAAGAGAAGAAGCATCGCGGCGGCGTAAAACTGCACAGCAGAGGGGTTGGAACTCAATGATCTTCAAGGTCCCTTCCAACCCAAACCATTCTATGAAAACCCACGGACACAGAAGATCCACAACCCATCGTGAAAGGCCACATCCGTGGGGGCAAAGACTCAGCCGAGAAGGAATCATCAAGGGGTTGCACTACGGAGTCTCCTGAAGAGCCCAAGCAGCCGTCGGTGACGTCGCATACCCGCTCCCGACTCCAAAGGTGTGTCGGGAAGGTCCACGATGCGGAGCAGAACCAGGCAGCAGCACCTTGAGGGGAAAGGGTGGAGCTAAGGTGCCAAAAAAGCCACGGGTGATCCGAGGAATCCAAAGAGAGCCGAGGACGATCGACTGCAACGTTGGGTGGATGATGGACGACCTCTCGGCGATCGCATGGGGGTTGTGAGGTGGAAAATCCCCAGAGAACCAATAAAAAAAAAGAACAATCGATGCAAAGCAGAGTTCTCTCGCTGTGGTGACAACCTGCGGCTCGTGGCCACGGACAGCAGCCGGAATTCCCTGCCGGAAAACCTCCTTATTTCAGCCCAAAAATTCAACCCACGCCGGGAGCGAGGAGTCCCGGTCGAGACTTCACGGGGGGTTTGGTAGGTGCCGCGCGAAGGCGATGGACTGAAAGCGAAACGAGAGCTGGAAGAGCGCCGGAGCGGGGCGGGGGGGGAACCGCGCCGTGAGCAGCGTGGATTGTTTGGTTTGGCACGGCCGAGCGGGAACCCGAGACGCTCCCACCGAGCTCTGCTCTTCTTTCCAACCTCCTTGGCTGAAGGACAAGAGGCAGCCTTGGGTTTTCGCAGCTCTTGAGGTGTTTGCAGAGCTCAGGACAAGGAGTTGTGCGGGGGGCGGGGGGGGGGGAAACCTGGAGGGACCTGAAAGGCTTCGGGCACCGCAAGCGAAAGCTTTGAGTTGAGTCTCCTCCAAGAGAAAGGGAAAAGCTGGAAGCACGAGGCCAACGGCCAAGGTTGAGGGGCTGCTCCCGGGTTCCAGAGCTTCCCATGATTCGTGGGACCTGGAGCTGCTGGAGTGAGGCCAGAGGAGGCCACGGAGATGATGTGAGGGCTGGAGAACCTCTGCTACGAGGACAGGCTGAGAGTTGTCCAGCCTGGAGAAGAGAAGGATCTTTGGAGAACTCAGAGCAGCTTCCAGGAGGGAAAGGGGCTCCAGGGAAGCTGGGGAGGGGCTCTGGCTCAGGGAGTGCAGGGATGGGACGAGGGGAAGGGTTTGGAGCTGCCAGAGGGGAGATGGAGCTGAGATCTTGGGGAGCAATGTTCTCCTGGGAGGGTGGGGAGGCCCTGGCCCAGGGTGCCCAGAGCAGTGGTGGCTGCCCCATCCCTGGAGGTGCCCAAGGCCAGGTTGGATGGGGCTTGGAGCCCCCTGACCCGGTGGGAGGGGTCCCTGCCCATGGGGTGGCACTGGATGAGTTTGAGGTCCCTTCCCAACCCAAACCATTCCACGATTCTCACTTGCACAATTTCGGGCTCTGGTGACACTTCCAAAGTCCCCACAGGACCTGGATGCGACCGTGGGGCAAGAGGGGACACTCAGCGCCCCAAACCCGGGGTTGATCCTGCTTCTCCATCCTCCTCCAAGCTTGGACCACGCTGCCACCCCGCAGCGCCGCCTGCACTAAAGATGCTCAGCCCAAAGCACCTCCCGGGACAGCACCAACCCTGGGACGGCGACTCCGAACCCAAAACCTCCCATTCTGAGCCCAGAAAAAGCTCTGGCAAAGCGTCCTCGTGCTTCAGAGACAACGCCGAGGCTCAACTGGGTTTGAGGTGGAACATCAGTTCCGGAACACCCATTGTTCTCCTGTGCCGGCTTCGGGCAGGGAAGGGATGTCCATCCCCTATGGAGACACCCAAACCCTGCTCTGAGACGTCAAACCCCTTCCCAGATGTCCAAGCCCCACTCCAAGACACCAAATCCCTTTCCCAGCTGCCCAAATTCTGCTTGGAGATGCCCAACTCCCTTCCCAGATGCCCAAAGCCCACCGAGATGCCAAACCCCCTTCCCAGATGGCCAAAACCCCACTCTGAGACGTCTTTTCCCAAGCTCTCCTTAACTTTCCTCACCTCCAACAGCCCCGACCACGCTGGCACTAAGCCATCTCCTAAAGTTATTTTCATGGGAGCCAACGGACCAGGTGGGGAAGTTCTGGATCAGATGTGGAAGCTCTGGTTGCTCTGGATCAGCTGTGGAAGCTCCAGACCAGGTGTGGAAGCTCTGGTTGCTCTGGATCAGCTGTGGAAGCTCCAGACCAGGTGTGGAAGCTCTGGCTGCTCTGGATCAGATGTGGAAGCTCCAGACCAGGTGTGGAAGCTCCAGACCAGGTGTGGAAGCTCTGGCTGCTCTGGATCAGCTGTGGAAGCTCCACAAAACCTGACCTTTTATTCCTTAAAACCCCGGTGACTTCCCCCGCTGTCCCCTCAAAGCTGGTGGGACAACCAGGGCTGCTGCAGTGGCCACCTCCCTCTCCAAACACCTCTTTGAACAGACCTGTCTCCACCCAGGTGGTCCCGGCCCGCACTTCCCCCACTCCCAAGCCATTTGCAAACAAAAGGGAAGTGAGAACGAGCTCTCCTGGAGGGGAACAACCCCCCATTCAAGTCTCCACCAGCAGCTGAAAGCCCCACATTGAGCCTTTTCAAAGAGGATTCCAAGCCCATCCTGGAAAAGGATTCATTTCTATTGTCCTTAAAGAGCCACCAAGCTCCACAACTCCAACCCTTCCCCCCTTCCTCCCCAACCCTTCCACCCCTCCTCTCCTCCAATCCTTCCCCCCTTCCTCCCCAACCCTTCCACCCCTCCTCTCCTCCAACCCTTCCCCCCTTCCTCTCCAACCCTTCTATCTCGCTTCTCCACCATCCCTTCCACCTCGCATCTCCAACCCTTCCCCCCTTCCTCTCCTCCAACCCCTTCCCCCCTCCAACCCTTCCATCCCGCTTCTCCATCATCCCTTCCACCTCGCATCTCCAACCCTTCCACCCTCCTCAGGTCCAGCTCCTGCGTCCCCAACTCCTGCGTCCCCAACTCTTACGTCCTGCGTCTCCAACTCTTGGGTCTCCAACCCTCCCACCCTACTCAAGTCCACCCCCCCCATTCCGCATCTCCTGTCCCGCTCTTCTCCATCCAGCTTTGAGCCAGATTTATGCGACGGGGGCAGCCGCAAACTTTCCTCGCCAGCAGAGGACGCGTCCAACACCTCATGAAAGAAGAGTTTCCATCCAAGCAGCTTGACCGGCGTCCAAGCTCTGTTGCAAGACTCGTCTTGTTTGGATCCATCTCCGTTCAATTTCCCGCAGACTTTGGCTGCTCCCAGGGAACTGGTGGTGTTTTCACCCGCAGTGAACGCAGACACTCACATCGCCGTCCCCTTCCCACGCCAGGTCCCACCAATTCCACATCTTTCACCTCCACCAAGTGGCTCCTCCATCTCCTGCCACGTTTGGGTTCTACCGTCGTTAAAACAGGGGTTTAACCACCCAGAAAGCAACGATCAGGGAGCCCTGGGAGGCTGAGAAGATCCCCAACAGTTGGGTTTGGATGCTCCAAGGCCATGAAAACAACTCCTGAGGGACCTCCCTGCTGCTCTTGTCAGCCTGTAACGAGCTCTCCTCTCTAATTATGGAAACCCATCTGCCACAAAGAGCAGAGAACGCCCATAATCCCCGTGGTGTCCAAGCGAGAGCGAAGCGGAGAGCGCCAGGCGTTGACGGGCAACCCATGCCGAGCATGGACGCTTCTCCCAGTGGAGCCAAGACGTTGGACTGGGTCCACGGTGCAAACATGGGCTCACGGGGCCACTTTGGCAACGGCACTGGATCAAGGTCCACCACGGCCAAACATGGGAGCAGAATGGGTTGGGTTGGAAGGGACCTCAACACCCACCCAGATCCACCCCCATAGGCAGGGACCCCTCCCACCGGGTCAGGGGGCTCCAAGCCCCATCCAACCTGGCCTTGGGCACCTCCAGGGATGGGGCAGCCACCACTGCTCTGGGCACCCTGGGCCAGGGCCTCCCCACCCTCCCAGGAGAACATTGCTCCCCAAGATCTCAGCTCCATCTCCCCTCTGGCAGCTCCAAACCCTTCCCCTCGTCCCATCCCTGCACTCCCTGAGCCAGAGCCCCTCCCCAGCTTCCCTGGAGCCCCTTTCCCTCCTGGAAGCTGCTCCAAGCTCTCCCCACAGCCTTCTCCTCTCCAGGCTGGACAACCCCAGCTCTGCCAGCCTGGCCTCACACAGGAGGTTCTCCAGTCCTCACAGCATCTCCGTGGCCTCCTCTGGCCTCACTCCAGCAGCTCCAGCTCCTTCCTGCTGTGAGATTCCAGACCTGGACCCAGGTGAGGTCTCACCAGAGCGGAACAGAAGGTTCCAGCACGGAGCCCGAACGCTCCAAAAGCTTTGTGTGGGGCTGGAAGGAAAACAAGGAATGTCCAACCTAAATCCCACCCAACCCTGGAATGTGGAGCTGCAGAAGACACGGCGCAAACCCGAGAGTCATCGTCTCCTCAGCAGCGAAGTCCAGAGGAGGATTAAGGTGGCCTCGTGGCGAGACTTCCGCTCATTCCCACTGGCGCTGGGAGACGGTGATGGCATCTCCAGCCGTGGGGTCACCACGCCAGCTCCTTATCCTTCCCGTGCTCCTCAAGAGCTTTCATCCCTTTAACATCAAGGACAAAAGAAATGAGATTTAGGCCACCTGTGGAGACATCTTGGACATCTGGGATGGAGCAGGAGACCAGCCTGGACCAGAGACAGAAAGAACCTGACCCTAAAAACCCACCGGCGTGGCCACCACGCGTCCACACCTCGCGTCCCCAAGCAAGAACTTGGCCTGGCGCAGCCAAAACCCAACGGATCGGCACCGTTCCTCTTCGTAAATGCCCGGCGGAGAAGAAGGATGGGGCCATGTCCTACTTTTGAAGGCAACGGGAGAATCCGTGACCGTGTCTGGTGGTGCCCGCGGCTTATTTTTAAACCGTGGCCCGGTTAAGCTCAAGCGAGGGTGCAGAGGGGAACGGCAGCGCCGGGGCCGTTGGAGTGGGAAGGTTTATTTATAGACCTTGAAAGACGGGCACGGCAGCTGCTCCACAGCTTGGACAACCCCGTGTGCTGCATCAGGAGAAACGGGACCAGCAGGGTGAGGGAGGGGATTCTGCTCCTCTGAGACCCCACCTGGAGCCCCGGGTCCAGCTCTGGAGTCCTCAGGGCAGGAAGGAGCTGGAGCTGTTGGAGCGAGGCCAGAGGAGGCCACGGAGATGCTGGGAGGGCTGGAGAACCTCCCGTGTGAGGCCAGGCTGGCAGAGCTGGGGTTGTCCAGCCTGGAGAGGAGAAGGCTGTGGGGAGAGCTTGGAGCAGCTTCCAGGAGGGAAAGGGGCTCCAGGGAAGCTGGGGAGGGGCTCTGGCTCAGGGAGTGCAGGGATGGGACGAGGGGAAGGGTTTGGAGCTGCCAGAGGGGAGATGGAGCTGAGATCTTGGGGAGCAATGTTCTCCTGGGAGGGTGGGGAGGCCCTGGCCCAGGGTGCCCAGAGCAGTGGTGGCTGCCCCATCCCTGGAGGTGCCCAAGGCCAGGTTGGATGGGGCTTGGAGCCCCCTGACCCAGTGGGAGGGGTCCCTGCCCATGGGGGTGGAACTGGATGGACTTTGAGGTCCCTTCCAACCCAACCCATTCCATGGTTCCATGAATCCACCCCGTTTCACTTCACCTGGTGCCACACGAGGTCACCACGTTCCTCAAACCATGAGTTTTTTTGCCAAACTGGGTCCGTTTGCCTTAAAACGCGACTCCAGCAGCAAAGGGCGACCGCTTGACCAACAGCAGCGTTTCTACATTGCGAAGATCACTGAAGCCGTCACGTTGAGATCAAACGTGTGTTGGAGGGGTTGAAGGCCAGGTTGGATGGGGCTTGGAGCCCCCTGACCCGGTGGGAGGGTTCCCTGCCCATGGGGTTGGAGCTGGATGGGCTTGGAGGTCCCTTCCAACCCAACCCGTTCCACGACTCCACGACAACCCCTGCCAAGTGCAGGTGCAAAACCTTCTCCCAGCACCAAGGGCACCAGGCAGGACCTTCCTTGCTGCTCACGTTGCCCATTCAGGGTCACCTTTTTGGGTTAAAGACGCAAAGAAAACACCATCAACCACCACTCAACCCCCTTCTCCTGGTGGCACCTTTGAGCACCTCGCCTCAAACCACCATCCCACCCCCGTGGGGACGTCGTTCTCACCACCAACCACCAACCCCTCACTTTGGTCCTTACCCACGACAAGGGTGAAGAACAACCAACTCCAGAAGTCTTTGAGATCCACAGCCGAGAGCTTTGCTGCCCGGGGGTTGGTGGGGACGTGGCGTGGGGTGGTGGGTTTTTTTTCCATGCAACTTCAGGGCTTCCAACCGTTGTCCAACGTCCCAGCTCAGCCCTGCCTGTTGTCTTGGACTGGGTTATTTATTTGCTAAGCAACAACGTGACGACTTTCCTGGCAGCGCTCGCGAGGCTGACGACGCGGTAATTAGTGAGGAAGGTTACTGGGACTGGAAGCTCTCCCAGCTGGGAGAGGATGGAAGCCAAGAGCTTCAACTCAGCCCAAGGAAGAAGACAACGTTGGCCAACGGCCATGGTTTCTTGGGCACCCACACAAGAACCCTCAGGAAAAGCCGCTGGATGTGGGCTCTGGGGATCGTTCCAAGGAGTTGAGGTGGGATCAGCAGGAGCTGCTCCTCCTCTGGGTCTCTGGTCTCGCGTATCTTTTCAACTTGGGATGGGTCACACGTGAGCTCCTCCACTCCAGGAGAAGGTTCAGAGGCACCTGGAGTGCTTTGCTCAACTCAAGAGCAAACCAAACCATGAGTTTCTCCGTCGGAGCCCTTCAACCTCGCAAGACCAACCCCTCAAAACAACCCTGACTCGTCCTGACACTTCACAACCAACACCAGGACAGCACCAGGAGGTCCCACCACCCCACCAACACCCAGATTTGGTGTTGCAAAGGGCTCAGTCGGCAAGGGCTCAGTCGGCAAGGGCTCAGTCGGCTTTGGCCTCCTCAACCTGTTCATTTCAGTTCTCGGGCTCCAACAGACCAA
Organism: Neomorphus geoffroyi; assembly: GCA_033558235.1. Lineage (NCBI taxonomy): Eukaryota > Metazoa > Chordata > Aves > Cuculiformes > Neomorphidae > Neomorphus > Neomorphus geoffroyi. The sequence continues at coordinate 88,396 of JAUMJM010000118.1, forward strand.
CTGCTCTGATCTTGGCTCCTGCCTCTCAGCTGGACATCTCCACCCTCAGGAAGGGTCACCCAGATGGACCAACAGCAATCAGGAAGGGACAGGACAGACAGCAACACCTCCAGACCCTCACACGCATCTTCCACAACCAAGAATTTAAGACTTGGTTAAGGAAGAGTTTAAGGATTGAGCTCGTAAGCCACGTGAAGATCTACCAGAAGACCTGAAGGACCCGTTCCTTGGGGTTTGTTTGCATCTCCCTAGGTCTGAGGAGACACGGACACACGGACTCAACCAAGAGTTGAGCAACAGCCAACATCGCTCCTCAGAAACTGCCGGTGGAGAGACCAACGGTCCCTTCATGCGAGCCCGAGGTCAGCTCCCTTCTCCACTTCTTTGGTTGGTTGCCAAAGCTCTGAGCAAAGTTGATGCTGGTGACCTGCTTGGGGACAGGAGGACAACCCCAAGAGCAGAGCAAGAGATGTTCCTTCAGCTGCGGTGAAATGGTCCGAAATCATCATTTCACGCCCCTTCCGGACACGACCTCCCAACTCGGATGCGTGTCGGATCCTTGACCTTCCCTGGAGGCCAACCTTGAACCACAGCCACCACTAAGAGACAATTAGCACAATTCCAGCCAACTTGTGGCCCCCATGGGGTTCATCCGTGCTCCATCGGAGGTCCCTGTCGTGGGCTCCTGGTGTCACAAATCACACATCCTAAAACCATCTCCTGCTCTCTGGTGGGAGAGAGCCACCTTCCAGCTCCACCCCGGATCTGATGTCCCAGTGCAGGACCATCCGTTGTCTCCATCCATCCCACACCCCGATGTGAGGTGGCCAATCAGCTCCATCCCAGACTCAACATTCCGGTTCAGGGCCACCCATTGGCTCCATCCCAGACCCAACGTCCTGGTTCTGAACCGCCCATCGGCTCCGCCCCAGACCCAGCGTTCTGGTTCTGAACCGCCCATTGGCTCCATCCATTCCAGACCCAACGTTCTGTTTCAGGGCCACCCATTGGCTTCATCCACCCCAGACCCAACGTTCTGGTTCAGGGCCACCCATTGGCTCCGCCCCAGACCCAACGTTCTGGTTCAGGGCCACCCATCGGCTCCGCCCCAGACCCAACGTTCTGGTTCAGGGCCACCCATTGGCTCCATCCACCCAGACCCAACGTTCTGGTTCAGGGCCACCCATCGGCTCCGCCCCAGACCCAACGTTCTGGTTCAGGGCCACCCATTGGCTCCATCCACCCAGACCCAATGTTCTGGTTCAGGGCCACCCATTGGCTCCATCCGTTCCAGACCAAACATCCCGTCCAAGTCACCAATCAGCTCCATCAAAACCGGAGATGACTGGACGGTCCCTGTGGATGCTGGACAGGGGAGGGGACCTCCAAGAGTTGGGATCAACCCTTCCCCACAGCAGTTTTGACCTCAAGAGCTCCGTAACGGCGATGCCGGGAGTGGGGGAAGGGAGGAGGAAGCGGGGGAAAGCTCCACCGACCACAGTGCCGATGCGGGGAGGACAATCGCCTCGGTGTGGGACCCTGAGGGAGCTGAAAATCTGGGAAATGAGGAGGGAACCACAGCCTGGAGACTCTGTTCCGCTCTGGGGAGACCCCACCTGCAGCCCCGGGTCCAGCTCTGGAGGCCTCAGGGCAGGAAGGAGCTGGAGCTGTTGGAGCGAGGCCAGAGGAGGCCACGGAGATGCTGGGAGGGCTGGAGAACCTCCCGTGTGAGGCCAGGCTGGCAGAGCTGGGGTTGTCCAGCCCGGAGAGGAGAAGGCTGTGGGGAGAGCTTGGAGCAGCTTCCAGGAGGGAAAGGGGCTCCAGGGAAGCTGGGGAGGGGCTCTGGCTCAGGGGGTGCAGGGATGGGACGAGGGGAAGGGTTTGGAGCTGCCAGAGGGGAGATGGAGCTGAGATCTTGGGGAGCAATGTTCTCCTGGGAGGGTGGGGAGGCCCTGGCCCAGGGTGCCCAGAGCAGCGGTGGCTGCCCCATCCCTGGAGGTGCCCAAGGCCAGGTTGGATGGGGCTTGGAGCCCCCTGACCCAGTGGGAGGGGTCCCTGCCCATGGGGGGGGCACTGGATGGGCTCTGAGATCCCTTCCAACCCATCCCATGAGTCCATGATTCACGCTGGGAAGGGACGAGGATGAGCCCCAAACCAGGAACGGGACGAAGGTTGGAGCATCACCAGCCCCGGTGCTGCTGGTCCCAACACCAAAACACCCCAAGTTCTCCTCAAAGAGCTCCCACGTGGCGCAAAATCCCAGACAAACCCTGAGGAGCAGCCCCAAAACAGCCCCAAAGAGCAAGGAAGGGCGGAAAGGTCACGGGAAGGGTCCCCGCGGGACGTGGCCACCAGCCCCCATCGCTCATGGTGCCTCCAGCCGAAACGGGGCCACGGTTTGGGTACCACGACCGGGAATTCCCCGGCAGCAGCGCCTTCCACCTCCACCTCGTTCGGGCAGAACGGAGCAACCACCCGCGCCACCACGGCGCTCGCTGCTCTGCTAACGAAGCTGCTGCGCTAACGACCCCTCACGCTGCAGAACCTGCCCACCACGAGCGCTGCCACCAAGGGGTTTCTTCCTCCCCTTCTCCTACGTCACCATCCACCGTGGGACGCAACACGCCAAGGGTGCCCCAAAACCCACCCTCATCTCCCAACGATTGCTCGCGGACCTCTCCGGCTCCCAAAAAACCCACCTCCTCCAGGAGCCCCCAAAACCCACCTCCAGCAGCCCCCAAAAAACACCCCCTCCAGGAGCCCCCTAAAACCCACCTCCCCCAGGACCCCCCCAAAACCCACCTCCAGCTCACACTCGACACATGCCGGGATAATTTTGCTGTTGGAGGCACCGGAAGAACCCCAACACCTTGAGGGTGGTGGCACCACAAGCACTTGTGTGGCGACTTCCACTCTCGGGCCAACGCGCCCATCTCAGCCTTCGTTTCGGGGCGCAGCAGCGGCCACACCTGATGGACACGGGATTGGCCAGAGAGCCGCGTCCATGGAGTTCCAGTCCGCGTCTCAACGTCCGAGCAGAAACCAGTAACACGTGGAATCCCCCAAGGGTCCGTACTGGGACCGATGCGATCTCTTATCTCCACCACCACCACCACGAACTGGGAGCATCCTCAGCGGGACTGTGGGCAGCAACGAGCTCACCTTGTCCAGAGGGACCACAACGGCTCATTAAGAGGTTGCGTTGGCGTGGGGCTCAGAAGACGCCGTCGCATTTGGCCTAAGAAGAGGTCAAGTTTGGCCTTGGACATCACATTGGTCAACACGAACCTCGTGAGGTTCAACGAGGCCAAACGCAAGATCTTGGCCCTTGGTTGGGTCATCCCAGTGTGACAAACTGGGGGACTGAGCAGCCTTGTGGAGAAGGACCTGTTGGATCAGGTCTGGAGGAGACCACGGAGATGATCCCAGAGCTGGAGCACCTCTGCTAAGGAGAAAGGCTGAGAGGGTTGGGGTTGTCCAGCCTGGAGAAGAGAAGGCTCTGGGGAGACCTTCTAGACTAGAAAGATGGGGAAAGAATTTTGACCAAGACCTGCGGGACAAGGGGCAACAGTTTGGAACTGGAAGGGTTTAGACTGGGTCTACGGGAGAACTGTTTTATGGCGGAGGCGGCGAGACATCCAGGCTGTCCGAGGAATCTGTTGGTGCTCCTTCCTTGGAAGCGTTTGAGATCAGGTTGCTTTGAGCAACGTCGGCTTCTGGAAGGCGGCTGCGCCCACAGGCCTGGACGATCCTTGAAGGTCCCTTCCAACCCCAACCATTCCGTGCAAACCTCCCTGCTCATCCGAGAGCCCTTGGAGGAGAATCTTCCCCAGAGTCGAGACAAGCATGGAGCCAACAGGGAAGAGGTGACCAAGACCCTCCCCCAACCCATAATGGGACAACTCTGCGAGAGCACCCGGTGATGCCAAGGGCATCCCAGTATGGCTCCACACCAGCACCAGTGCCAACCAGTCCTTGCCGGAGCCGCTCATCCCTGTCACCTGCACAACGCCAGCGTCCCAGTGGAGGATGACGCCGTCACCTGGTGGGACGGAGCTGGGGGAGCGTTTCCGCTTCGAGAGGAGGGGAATTCAGGCGCAGGTGGCACCGTTCCGCTCTGCTTGGCGTGATCACGGCTTTGCCGGCAACACCCAAACCACCCAGGTCACCACCAACGCGGCGCAGCCCCCACCCAGCACCGACACATGATGGAGCATCTCCTACAGAGATGGAGAAGGTGCCTCCATTTGGAAACACCCTCAGTTTGGGTGCTGGCGGGCGGAGGACTCTCCAAATCTACCAGCTCAACCCACCCCCGTGTTTTGTGCCCGTCCGGTGCTGCAGCCACGCGGCGGCGTGGAGACACCAGCCCGGAATTCACATCCTCGATGTGGTCCTTCCACCAAGTCCCTGTTTCTCACCGGACCACGGTTCCCACGTTGAGGGTTGGGGAACGTCTCCCAACGCCAAGAGGGCAAACGCGCCCCCCACCACCACCAAATCGCCCCGGCGCCACGGGGTGACCATCATCAACCAACCAGATCTCAAGCACCACATGGACAAAGCCCTGGCAGATGTCCCCAATCCCAAAAAGCCACCCCAACGGCACCGAGCGGGGACTCACCGGCCACGTCGTGCGCTTCCAGGGCGATGTCGGGCTCCTGCCGGGACAGCGATGAGAAGAAGTCGGGATCTTCTTGCAACGGGCGCAGGTCGGGGCCGGAGGGTCCCTTCCCATCCCTGCTCATCGCTGCCAGATCATCCGCGGTGTAGAAAGAGTCTTCTTGGAGCTCCGTCTCCACCGCTGTCCCAGATAAAGCCGAGTTCTCCAGGGGGTTTTTCGCATCCTGAAGGAAAGCGACTCTGCGTTCCTCGCCCTGGGGGCACTCAAGGGCAGGAAAAGTCTCTTTGTTCGGCTCCGGCGGCATCAAAAGGGGTCTGGATCCTCCATCTCCTTGGTGTTCTGAGAAATCCAGGCCAGTTTTCTCCATCCCTCGCCGATTGTTCTGTGTCAATCGGAAAAAAGCACCGCGCCGGCTCTCGGGGGGGTGAGCGGCCAGGGACCGCCGGAAAAATCTAAGAGAAATTAAGAGAAAAAGAGGTGAAAACGGGAAAAGAGGTTGGGTTTTCTCAAGGTGGTGGAGAAACAGGCAGAGCTCCTGCCCGTGGTGGGAAACCCAACGGTCTCGGCTCCTCGTTGCGGTCCCAGAGATGGGAAAGACATCGGATCCCATCGCTCTTCCCTTGAAAAATCGGCGTTGGTCGCCACGGCGCTGGGAGCTGATGGACCCCAAAAGCAGCTGTTTCACCCCAATACGGAGCCGTTTCCCACTCCGACACCGTAATTTGTTGGTGGAACATCTCCAGGCCCCACCCCATCCCTGCCAGACGCCCCAAACAACCCCATAATCCTCAAACTGACGATTTCCCCCCCAAAATATTCAACCCCAACGACGCAGCAGCCACCTGCACCCCGGCTGCCCCCAAACTCGGGGTGATGGTCCCCAAAATCGGGGGAGCTGGGGATGCTGCACCTCATTCTGGAGTCAAGTGGACGTGAGAAAGTGGGAGCTTCACACTGGAAGGGTTTGGGGACCCCTCAAAGGGCTTGGAGACCCCCAAAACCAAACCCTCACCCCATAACTCCCTCCACCACCAAACATCAAAGGGCTTGGGGACACCTTGAAGAGCTTGGAGACCCCCAAAACCAAACCCTCACCCCATAACTCCTTCCACCAACAGACACCAAAGGGCTTGGGGACCCCCAAAACCAAACCCTCACCCCAAAACTCCCTCCACCACCAAACATCAAAGGGCTTGGGGACCCCCAAAACCAAACCCTCACCCCAAAACTCCCTCCACCACCAAACATCAAAGGGCTCAGGGACCCCCAAAACCAAACCCTCACCCCAAAACTCCCTCCACCACCAAACATCAAAGGGCTCGGGGACCCCCAAAACCAAACCCTCACCCCAAAACTCCCTCCACCACCAAACATCAAAGGGCTCGGGGACCCCCAAAACCAAACCCTCACCCCAAAACTCCCTCCACCAACAGACACCAAAGAGCTTGGAGACCCCCAAAACCAAACCCTCACCCCAAAACTCCCTCCACCACCAAACATCAAAGGGCTCGGGGACCCCCAAAACCAAACCCTCACCCCAAAACTCCCTCCAGCACCAGCTGCTGCCGCAGTTGAAGGGTGAGAAGTCAAATAATGAGGAGAAATAAAGGCTCTTGGAGCTTCTGGGTCAAATCCTGACCTGGGTGGGCAGAGAAAGGCAAAATAGGAGGAAAGAGGCGCTAAAAAGCCGGCGCTGGAAGATAAAGGCACGGGAGGAGAGCGAAGGAGCTAAATTTACCCGGGAAAGGGACTATAAATACCTGCAAGGTAGGAATGCAAATGAAGAGGGAATTATTGGAGCTGGCACGAGAGGTTTCCCCACCCCGGGGCCAAGGGAGGAGAGCGACGGAGCCAAGCCCAGCGCCCCGCAGCCACCCTGAAATCTCTCCCACCCGTGCCAATCGCTTCCCCCCCCCCCCCGGGAACGACGCCCGGAGCCAAGGAGGCTCCGATTGCCAAGAAAAAGCAAAACCAGGGATTTCCTTCAAGAAATCAAAGATCTGTTGGTGTCTTTCTTCCACCAGGATCGGTTGCTCCAGCTTTGGTTCCTCCGTTGTTGCCCCCCACCCCCCGCGTTGGTGGGACGCTCCTCACCCCAAAGAGCGGCGCCACCTCAACGCGCCCCTTGGATCCGCAGGTTTTTGGGAGCAAACCCTAAATTTAGGGATCTCTGGGGTTTGCGGTGGTGTCGGCTCGGCGCCAGCGGGGTTGGGACGAGGGATGTCCCACCGGGATGAGGGATGTCCCACCGGGATGAGGCCAACTGCTCTCCCCCCATCAGTTTCCTGGGAGCAATTGGATCGTGGTGTCATCTTTAACCACAGTTGGGCTTAAATCCCATGGGACGCGCAGAGCATCTCCCGTTGCGCCCCCCGTTTCTCCTGGTGTTTCCCAAGGAGCCACCAAACAGCGACGGGTCACCCCAAAAGGCGTCCTCGTCCCCTGCACGGGAAGGGGATCAGCAAAACCGGACGGGGACCGGGGAGCGAAAAAGCCATCCTGGAGTTTTTGCCATAATTGCGGCCGCATCTCAGCCCAAGCGGAGACCCCAGCGCATCCCGAAGCCGAGGGGGATCCAATTGGGTGAGAACGGGTGAAAAAAGCCACAAAATGGGTGTATTTTCTACAGCTTCAGGGTTTTTTTTTTGGGGGGGGTTGGGGGGGGGGGGGATGTGGACTTGACCTGGGCCAACTCCAGGCTGGAATCCACCTGGAGGACCATCACCCTCGCTCCAAGCCTTTGCTCACCACAACCGCCCCGGGAACGACACCAAATCGTCACCTCCACCAGCCCAACCCGACGTGAAGAACCATCGGTGCCGCATCCCCCCCCCAAAAAAAACAACCACCCCACATTTCTCCAACTTTTCCCTTTCCCAAAACCCGGACGCATCCACCAGCGCTGCCTAAAACCCCACTTTTCCTTCCCCCCCCCCCAAAAAAAAGCCACTCGGTTGTTTTCAAGCTCACCAGGAGAGAAGAAAAGGAGAAGCTTTTTTCCTTCCTCGCTCCGTGTGGGCACCTCAGAAAGAGCCAAGCGGGCACCGGGGTGGAACCTTACAAAGGCGCTTCCAGAGCGGGCGCGGAGGAGTCCCTTCCCCCAGCCCTCGCCCAGAGCCATGCGAGGCAGCGCCCAATGCGGACAATTTAAATGCTAAACTGGTTAAGTGGAGCCAAGCTGCGCCCCGGAGCCAGAGGACGGGGGTCTTTCCCGAGGCCAAACGGCTTGGAATGGGCAACCCCTGCTCCAATGGGCAACCCTTTGCGCGCTCAGGCAACCTTCTGCCCGCGCAACACCCGACCCTTCTGACCCTTCTGCCCGCGCAACACCCGAGCCTTTGCTCGAATGGGCAACCCTTCTGCCCGCTCAACACCCGACCCTCTGTTTGCTCAGACAACCCTTCTGCCCAAGCAACACCCAACCCTTTGCCCCGCTCGGGCAACCCTTTGCTCGCTCAACACCCAACCCTCTGCTTGTGCAACATCCAACCCTTTGCTCGCTCAACACCCAACCCCTTTGCCCCCTCCGGCAACCCTTTGCCCGCGCAACACCCAACCCCCTGGCCCGCGCAACACCCAACCCCCCGGCCCGCGTGCTTTTTTCCCTGCAGGGCTCTTTATTTCCCTCGTTGGGAGAGCGGAGCCCTGGAAAACGGTGCCGTTTTTTTCCCTCTTTGGATTAGAACACGGCCAAGCGCGCGGGCTCTGGCGCTCCGGCGTTGGGCTGCGCCCGCACGGTCGGTGCCGGTGCTCCCGCGTTGGGCTGCGCCCGCACGGTCGGTGCCCACGGAGCTTTCTTCCCCTCCCTGGAACAAATTCATGGGTGAACGGAGTCGCGGCGCAGAACAGCACTGGATTTCCCCCTCCTTGGTGGTTCGGGGCCAAGTGCGTGGCACTCCCGGTGCCCTTGAGTTGGGCTGCGCCCGCACAGTCGGTCCTGGCACACTCGCGTTGGGCTGCGCCCGCGCGGTCGGTCCCGGTGTGCCCGCACAGTCGGTCCCAGTGCTACCGCGTTGGGCTGCGCCCGCACGGTTGGTCCTGGCACACTCGCGTTGGGCTGCGCCCGCGCAGTCGGTCCCGGCGTGCCCGCACAGTCGGTCCTGGCGTGCCCGCGTTGGGCTGCGCCCGCGCGGTCAGTCGGTCCCCATGTGGCTTTTTCCCCTCCCTGGAAGAACCCCCTGGCAGAGCGGAGCCGCGGCGCAGGACGACGGCACCGGACTCCCCCCCCCCCCCTCCATGCCAGCTCCCGGCCGGGCACGCTCGGGTCAGGTGCCCTCCAGGGGTTTCCCCACCGCCTTTCCAGGGTGTTTTCCCCCCTGCGCGGCCGAGCCGATCCACGGCGCGGGACGACAGCGTTGGCTTCTCCGGCTGCCAGGTCACGGCCAAGAGCGCAAGTTCCCCGCGCGCTCCCCGGCGCGCTCGCGCCAGGCTGAATCCAACTGCGGGTGACTTCCCCTCCCCCGGTGTGGTTTTCCTCCACGCGTGGCACAGCCGAGCCCCAACGGAGACGGCGTCGGCTTTTCCTCCTCCGTGTTGGGTCACAACCGAGCTCGCGGGGTCCCGCTCGCTCCACGTTCGCTTGACCCAGCAGAACCCACCCCCGCGGTTCCCCTTCTCGATGGAGCAGAAGAACCCCAACACGGGAAGTCACCACCGGCTTCGCCTCCTCCGCACCACGTCACAACCAACCTCGCGGGGTCCCGCACACTCGAACCGAGCAGACTCCATCCAGGTGGTTTTCCCTCCCGTGTCCTTTTCCTTCCTGCTGGACCACGATGCCAACGTGAGGTGGCACGATGCCACCACCAGCTTCACCTCCTCCGTGTTGGGTCCCAACCAACCCCTCGGGGTCCTGCGCCCTCCGACCGGGCAAACTACAGCCGGGGGCGTTGGTTTTCCCTTCACGTGGTTCCTTTTTCCTCTGGTCCTTCCAGCTCCATCCCAGGTCACCACCAACCTCACAGGGTCCCGGGCACTCCCCGCGCGCTTGACGCAGGCAAACTCCATCCAGGTGTTGCCCTTCCAGTGGGCAAACTCCATCCAGGTGTTTCTCCGTGGGGTTTTCTCCTTCCTCCGAGGGTCAAGCGGAGCTGGAACGCGGGAGGACGGTGTTGGCTTTGCTTCCTTCGGGGTCCGACGCGCTCACGTTGTCTTCAACCGAGCAGAACCCGCCCGCGTTTCCCACCGCAGGTCACAACCGAGCTCAGTTCCATCAACGCCGCTCCCGTAGACACGCGTGGCGCCCAACACTCGGAAGCGGAGCGGTCGCTCCGGATTCGGACGCAGGAGGGATTCAGGGTGGATGCCAGGGCTGGAGCCGAGATCCTGGATCATTCCCTTCCGCTTGGCAACCCCAGGCGATGCCCGAGCTCCTCCTCGGCGCCAACGAGCGCGAGGGGGCTCTGGGCAAGGAGCGCAGCCCACGGTGCCAGGGGTCCCTTCCGCGGCTCCGAGCCCACAAATCCCGCGCCGAGGGGTTGGCAGCGACACGGGGCTGCGCTGGCATCCTCCGGGACTTCAGCTGTGGGGTCGGTGCCGCCAGCGCGGGGTTTAGCGGTGCCAGCCTGGGATAATCCATGCGCCAACCCCTCTCAACGGAGGGAAATCCGGTGTGGAACCGTGCCGGGATGAACCGAAAGCTGCTCCGAGCGACAGCGGCACCGCTTCCGTCTTCGTGCGGCCACGGTGCCAACCTGATCCCACTGCCCAACGGTGCCAGGGACCCGATCGCCCTGCCCAGCGGTGCCAGGGACCCGATCGCCCTGCCCAGCGGTGCCGCCAACCTGGTGCCACGGACCCGCTCCCACCGTTCAACAGCGCCAACCTGCTCCCACCGCCCAACGGTGCCAACCCGCTCGCCCCACCCAACGGTGCCACGGACCCAATGCCCAACAGCACTACCAACCCAATGCCCCCGCCCAACGGTGCCACCGACCCAATGCCCAACAGCACTACCACCCAATGCCCCCGCCCAACGGTGCCACCAACCCAATGCCCAACAGCACTACCGACCCGCTCCCCCCGCCCAACGGCGCCACCGCCACCCACCCCCACCACCCAACTTCTTGGGAAGAGACAGCATTCCCAGTCCTGGGCCAAAACCTGCTCCCGCCGGCACTGCTGACCCCTGGCACAGGTTGGCACAGCCCCCTGGCACCCCTGCCCTGGCACCCCATGCTGCCGCAGGACCGAGATGAAGAATTCCCGGTGCCCATTCAGCCCCGATTAACGAGCTCGGAGGATTCTCCGCTTGCACCTGAGCCGAGCGGGCACGGGGAGGGCTGAGCGGGCACGGGGAGGGCCGAGCGGGCAGCGTTGGCACCGCCCGGCCCCGGCCCAAAGCCACGATGGCTCCGAATCCTGCGTCGCTCGGTACTGGGATTGCCCCTCCCCAGCACAGCCCCCCCCCTTCCTGAACCCCCTAAACACACCTGGATATCCCCCCCAGCACACCCCCCCCCCCAAACACACCTGTGTCCCCCCCTCCAGCACAGCCCCCCCCCTTCCTGAACCCCAAACACACCTGGATCCCCCCCCCCAGCACAACCCCCCCCACCCAAACACACCTGTGTCCCCCCCTCCAGCACAGCCCCCCCCCTTCCTGAACCCCCAAACACACCTGCCCTCCCCTCCGAACCCCCAAACACACCTGGATCCCCCCCCAGCACAGACCCCCCCAAACACACCTGAGTCCCCCCCCAGCACAAACCCCCCCAAACACACCTGCCACACCCACCCCCACCCCTCCCCTCAGCACAGACACCCCCCTTCCCTGAACCCCCCCAAAATACCTGGGTGTCCCCCCCTCCTCCACCTCACCTGGTCCCCCTTTGGTTACCTGAGGCCCTGGGTCCCTCCCTGGACACCTGGGTGTCGACCCCCTCGAACACCCAGGTGATCTCATCCCTCAAACCCAGGTCCCCCTGAACACCTGCCCTCCCCCCCCACCCCCACTCCCCAAGTACCCCCAAACACCAGGCTCACAGCCCCCCCCCCCCCCCCCCCCGTTTACCTCAGGTCCTCCCTGAACACCTGAATGTCCCCTCCCTGGTTACCTGAGGTCCCAGATCCTCCTCAACACCTGCACCCTCACTCCCCACCCCCAACTTTTGTCACACCTGGGTGTCCCCCCCCAAACACTCAAGTCCCCAGGTCCTGTCCCCTGGTTACCTCAGATTCCAGGTGTCCCCCTCAAACACCTGACACCCCCCCCCCCCCCCATTATCTCAGGTTCTGGGTCCTCTTTAAACACCTGGGACCCCCCCCCCCCCAGTTACCTCAGTCTCAGGTTCCCCTCCCACAGGTCACCCCCGCCCACCCCAGTTACCTCAGAATCCGAGTGCCCCCCCTCACCTGAGTTCCCCCCCACCTTCAGTTACCTCAAGCCCTGCCCCCCCCCCCAAAACCCCTGCACCCCCCGGATGTCTGGGTCTCCCCGTCGGTATCTCAAGCCTGGGGCCCCCTGACACCTGTGCCCCCCCCCAAACACCTGTGTGTGCCCCCTCCCCTCCTCAAACACCTGTGGGTACCCCCCCAAACACCTGTACCCCCCCCATACACCTGTGCGCATGCCCCTTCCCCAAACACCTGTGTGCCCCCTCCTCTCCCCAAACACCTGTGCGCGCACCCCCTCCCCACACACCTGTGTGCTGCCCCACACACCTGTGTGCGCCCCCTCCCCACACACCTGTGTGCTGCCCCACACACCTGTGTGTGCCCCCTCCCCACACACCTGTGTGCTGCCCCACACACCTGTGTGCGCCCCCTCCCCACACACCTGTGTGCTGCCCCACACACCTGTGTGCGCCCCCTCCCCACACACCTGTGTGCGCCCCCTCCCCCTTACCTCAGGCCCCGGGCCGCCCCAAAACACCTGGGTGTCTCCTCTCCTCACCTCAGGTCCCCCTGAACACCTGCCCCCTCCCCCCCCCATTATTTTTGTCCCCAGGTCCGCGCGCCCCCCCTCCCCCCCCCCAACGTTTACCTCAAACCCCAAGTCCATCTGTGTGTCCCCCCCTTGTTACCTTAATTCTGGCCCCCATGGACACCTGCACCTCCTTCCCCCCCCCCCAGTTACCTCAGACTCCAGCCCTGCCCCCCCCCCCAAACACCTGACCCCCCTCCCCCAGTTACCTCAGACTCCAGCCCTGCCCCCCCCCCAAACACCTGACCCCCCTCCCCCCAGTTACCTCAGACTCCAGCCCTGCCCCCCCCCCAAACACCTGACCCCCCTCCCCCAGTTACCTCAGACTCCAGCCCTGCCCCCCCCCCATATCCCCCCCCCCCGTTACCTCAGACACCCCCCCCCCCCCCCAAACACCTGACCCCTCTTCTCCCCCGGTTACCTCAAACACCCCTCCCCCCCCCAAACACCTGACCCCCCCCCCTCCCCCAGTTACCTCAAACACCCACCCCCCCCAAACACCTGATCCCCCCTCCCCCCCTCAAACACCTGACCCCCTCCTCCCCTGGTTACCTCAGACACCCCCTCCCCCCCCCAAACACCTGACACCCCCCCCCCCTCCCCCGGTTACCTCAAACATCCCTCCCCCCCCCCCAAACACCCGACCCCCCGACCCCCCCCCAAACACCTGACCCCCACCTCCCCCCCCAAACACCTGACACCCCCTCTCCCGGTTACCTCAAACACCCCTCCCCCCTCCAAACACCTGACCCCCCCCGCCCCCCCCCAAACACCTGACCCCCCCCCCTCCCCCGGTTACCTCAAACACTCCCTCCCCCCCCCAAACACCTGACCCCCCCCCCTCCCCCGGTTACCTCAAACACTCCCTCCCCCCCCCCCAAACACCTGACCCCCCCCCCAAACACCTGACCCCCCCCCCCTTATCTCGGTCCCCCCGGTCACCTGCCGCCGCCGCCGCCACCCCCCCCCGTTTCGGCACCCGGGGCAGGGGGGGGCTGGGGGCGCCAACGCCGCCTCCGCCCCCCCCCCCCCCCCCCGGTACCGGACCCCCCCCCGCCCCTCGGTCCCCCCCACCCCAGGCACTCACCCTCCCGGTCCTCCCCGGTACCGGACCCGCTCTGCCCCCCCCCCCCCCCCCCCCCCCCGGTACAGGCTCCCCTCCATCCTCACCCCCCGGTACCGGACCCTCCCTGCCCCCCCCCCCACCCGGTACCGGACACTCAGCCCTTGGGTCTCCCGGTACCGGACCCGCTCTGCGCTTCTCCCCCCGGTACCGGACACTCACCCTCCGGTGCCCCCCCAGTACCAGCCCCGCTCTGACCCCCCCGTACCGGCACTGAACGCCCCCAGCCCCTCTCCCCCGGGCACCCCACTCCCCCCCCCCCGATACCGGACACGCACCCCGTGGGTCCCCCGGTACCGGCCCCGCTCTGAACCCCCCGGTAGCGAGCACTCACCCCCCCCGGTACCCCGGTACAGAACACTGCCCCCCCCACCCGGTGCTCCCTGTCCCGGAGCCGCTCTGCACCCCCCTGGACACCCCCCCGGTACCGGGCACTGACCCCACACCCCGCCCCCCGGTACCGGGCACTGAGACACACACACCCCCCCCCCCCGGTACCGGGCACTGACCCCACACCCCCCCCCCCCGGTACCGGGCACTGAGACACACACACCCTCCCCCCCGGTACCGGGCACTGACCGCCCCCCCCCTCCCCCTTCCGGTACCGGGGACTTACCCCCCCTCTCCCTCCGGTACCTGCCCCCCGGTACCGGGCACTCACCCCCCCTCGCCCCGGTACCGGGCACTCACCCCCCCCCATCGCCCGGTCCCTGCCCCGCTCTGCCCCCCCGGTACCGGACAGTCACCCCCAGAACCCCCCCGGTACCGGAGCCGCTCTGCCCCCCCCCCGGCACCTCACCCCCTCGGTCCCCCGGTGCCGCCGGGCTCCTTCTCAGCGCCGCCCCGAGCCCGGCTCCGGCTCCGCCCGCCCCGCCGTGGCCATGGTCCCTTTAAATCCCTCCCGGGGGGGCCCGGCCGCTCCCGCCGCCGCCGCCGCCTCCTCCTGCGCCGCTCGGGCCGCTCCCCCGCCCCCCTCCCGCCGGCGGGGCCTGAACACGTCACGGCGGGCGCGACTGGGCCGCCGCCGACATCTTAGGGGGGGCGAACGGGGGGCCCGGGGCCGCCTCCGCCGCCTCCGCCGTTACCGCCGCTGCCGCCGCCATCTTGGCCCCGCCGGCCCCGCCGCGCGCGCGCCTCCCGCCCCCCCCCTCCTCCCCCCCCCCCCGCAGCCGCCGCCGCCAGCACGCGCGGCGCGCTGAGAGTGACGTCAGCGTCGCGCCGCCGCCGCCATCTTGGGAGTGGCGGGGGAGGGACGGGGGCGGAAGGGAGGAGGCGCGGCGCCCTTCCAGGAGGCGGGGGGGGGGGGGGGAGGGGGCGGAGAGAGCGAGAGCGGCGCGGGGGCGGTTACGTCATCGGAGAGCGACGGCGGCGCCGCGGCGCCATCTTGGGAAGGGAAGTGGGGGAAGGTCTAAATGGGCTGAGGAGGAGGGGCGGCCCTGAGGTCCCTCCCGGGCCCTGCCCGCCCCAAAGTGTCCCCAGGGCCCTGTCCTGGGTGTCCCCACGGCCCTGCCCTCCCCAAAGTGTCCCCAGGGCCCTGTCCTGGGTGTCCCCAGGGCCCTGCCCGCCCCCAAAGTGTCCCCAGGGCCCTGTCCTGGGTGTCCCCACGGCCCTGCCCTCCCCAAAGTGTCCCCAGGGCCCTGTCCTGGGTGTCCCCACGGCCCTGCCCTCCCCAAAGTGTCCCCAGGGCCCTGTCCTGGGTGTCCCAGGGCCCTGCCCTCCCCAAAGTGTCCCCAGAGCCCTGTCCCTAGGGGTCCCTGTGACTCTGCCGTCCCCAAAGGGTCCCCGTGACCACGTCCCAAAGGGTCCCCATGGCCCTGCCCTCTCTGTCACTTCCCCGGGTCCCCACGGCCCTGCCATCCCTGTCACCAGCCCAAAGGGGCCCCATGGCCATGTCCCCAGGGCTCCCCATGGCCCTGCCATCCCCGTCACTGCCCCAGCTCCTGGGGTGTCCTGGGTTGACGTAGGGTGCTGGGGACACAACGGGATTGGGGACACGACGGGACTGGGGACATGACGGGACTGGGGACACGATGGGACAGGGGACACCATGGGATTCAGGACAACACGGGACAGGGGACACCACGGGACTGGGGACACAATGGGACTGGGGACACGATGGGACTGGGGACACCACGGGACTGGGGACACAATGGGACAGGGGACACCATGGGACTGGGGACACAATGGGACAGGGGACACCATGGGATTGCGGACACCATGGGACTGGGGACACGAAGGGAATGGGGACAGAGCCCCAGGTGGTGGCAGGACACAGGGAAGCACCTTGTGATGGTGACGCCAACACTGTTTATTGCCCAGGGAGGGGACATCAGGCGGGATCGGGATTAACCACCCTCCAGGAAGACCCAGGAGGTGGTGGGTGCCGGGGCTGCGGGGACACGCTGGGGACATCAGGACAGCCGCTCACACGCTGGTGGCCTGAGCGTCGTCACCGCTCTCGTCCCAACTCTGCGCTGGCAGCCGACGTCCCATCCTCCCGGGGTGGCCGAGGGCTTGGGCGATGGCACTGCGCAGCTCCGCCTGCTCCCTCTCCAGCGCCGAGAGCCGCCTCTCCTGCGAGGGGACGTGTCAGCCCCCACCCAGGTCCCTTTTGTCACCCGTGGGTGCACCCGCGTCCCGGTTCCTACCAGCTCTCGGCTCTTCTCCTCGCTGCTCTTCAGCCTCTCCAGGTCTTTCTTCCTGGTGCCTTCAGCCGCTGTCAACCTGGTTGGGTTGGGGATGAGCCAAGACCCCAGCTCCGTAGTGGGGCACCCGTTGGGTTGGGGCACCCATTGGGTAGGGGCACCCGTTGAGTTGGGTCACCCATTGGGTTGGGGCACCTGTTGGGTTGGGTCACCCACTGGTTTGGGTCACCCTTTGTGTTGGGGCACCCATTGGGTTGGGTCACCTCTTGGGTTGGATCGCCCTTTGGTTTGGGGCACCCATTGGTTTGGGTCACCCTTTGCGTTGGGGCACCCATTGGGTTGAGTCACCTGTTGGGTTGGGGCATCCATTGGGTTGGGTCACCCATTGGATTGGCGCACCCTTTGTATTGGGACATCCATTGGGTTGGATCGCCCTTTGTGTTGGGACACCCATTGGTTTGGGTCACCCTTTGCGTTGGGGCACCCATTGGGTTGGGTCACCCGTTGGGTTGGGTTGGGTCACCCGTTGGGTTGGGGCACCTATTGGGTTGGGTCACCCGTTGGGTTGGGTCACCCATTGGGTTGGGGCACCCGTTGGGTTGGGTCACCCGTTGGGTTGGGTTGGGTCACCCGTTGGGTTGGGTCACCCATTGGGTTGGGTTGGGTCACCCATTGGGTTGGGTTGGGTCACCCATTGGGTTGGGGCACCCATTGGGTTGGGTCACCCATTGGGTTGGGTTGGGTCACCCATTGGGTTGGGTCACCCATTGGGTTGGGTTGGGTCACCCATTGGGTTGGGTTGGGTCACCCGTTGGGTTGGGGCACCCGTTGGGTTGGGTCACCCTCTCCGTCCCCATCCCCACCTGGCACCCAGATTGACCGCGCGGGCATTCGCCTCGTCCAGCTGCTGCCGGAGCCTCTCCAGCTGCTGGCGGTGGTGGCCCTGCTCCTGCTCCGTCGCGCGGTGCTGGGCCTCCACCTCGCCCGCCCGCGTCTCCACCACCCGCAGCTTCTCCTGGGTCTCGGCCACCTCCTTCCGCAGCGCCTCCAGCAGCCGCCCGTGCTGGACGGGGCGAGAGCCGTGGAGTCGCTCAGTTGGAGAAGACCTTGGAGATCATCGAGTCCAACCACTCCCGTCCTCGACCGACCCAGCCCTCGTGTTCCCGTCCTCAAACCCCTCCAGGGGTGGGGACTCCACCCCCACCCCGGGCACCTCCGAGAACCCGTTTGGAAAAGAGATTTTTCCCGATGTCCGAGCTGAACCTTTCCAGGTGCACCTTGAGGCCATCTCCGCCCATCCCACCGCTCGCTCCTTGGCAGCAGAGCCCAGCCCCCACCTCACCATAACCTCCAGGAGCTGCGGAGAGCCAGGAGGTCTCACCTCCTCCAGACCAAACCCCCCCCAGGTCCCTCAGCCCCTTCCCTGGTTCTCCAGCCCCTTCCCAGCTCCGTCCCCTTCTCCGGACGCTCCACCCCCTCAGTGTCCTCCTTGGAGGGAGGGACCCAAACCTGACCCCAGGATTCGAGGTGCGGCCGAGTCCACGGGGACGATCCCATCCCTGCTCCTGGTGGCCACCCCATGGCTGAGCCAAGCCAGGATGCTGGTGGCCTCCTTGGCCACCTGGGCCACTGCTGGCTCGTGTTCACCCACTCTTGACCAACACCCCCAGGTCCTTCTCCTCCAGCACCTTTCCAGCTCCTCCCCAAGCCTGGAGCTGCCTGGGGTTGGTGGGACCCAAGTGAAGAACCCACCACTTGGCCTTGGTGACCCCCATCCCGTTGGTCTCAGCCCACGGATCCAGCCTGGCCAGATCCCTCTGGAGATGCTCCTCACCCTCCAACCCACGGATCCAGCCTGCCCAGAGGTCAGTTAGGTGGCTTTAGGTGCCCCCCACCTCAACGTTACCTTCTCCAGCGGGCGGATGGCGTAGAGCTCGCCGTGCGCAGCCGCCACCTCCTCCGCGTAGCGCTGCCACGGCACCGTCGACTTCCGCGGCAGCGACACCGAGGATCGCAGCTTCCCGCACCCCTACGGCACCGGGGACACCATCAACGCCAACGACTTCCTTAGGGCACGACGGTGCCGTGGTGGCTACCGTGGCTTACCGGGACATCACGGGTGACGAGCGACCCCGGGTTGTCCTCAACGGGTGGATCCACCCCGTGCTCGGCGCTGCTCTGCTTGTGCAGGCGCCGGGCGGCTTTGCTCTGCGCGGGCACGCTCTGCGTGCGCTGCACGTTGCGGCGTTCCCGGTTGGGTGGTGGCGATGGAGGTGGTGCTGGTGCTGGTGCTGGTTCTGGTTCTGACCCGTCCTCACGGCCCCGCCCGCGGCGGATGCTGATGAGGGATTGGCTCTTGATGAGGGGGCTGTGCTTGCTCAGGTCCCGTGGTGGCACGAAGCCGGGTTTGGAGGGCGCGGCTGGGCTGCGAGGGGAGGTGGGAAGATGGCACGGCCAGGTACCAGGGCGCTGCCAGAGCCAGGAGGGACCAGGACCACCCTGAGCTCAACCAGGACCACAGGGATCCCAAACCCTTTGGGGTTCAGACCCGTCTCCTGAACCCAGCCTGGACCTGGAGCTCCTCCAACCCAACTGGGACCAGAACCATCCCCCAAACCCAACTGGGACCAGAACCATCCCCCTCAAACCCAACTGGGACCAGAACCATCCCCCAAACCCAACTGGGACCAGAACCATCTCCCTCAAAACCAGTTGGGACCAGAACCAACCCCCTCAACCCCAGTTGGGACCAGAACCATCCCCCTCAAACCCAACTGGGACCACAACCATCCTCCAAGCCCAACTGGGACCAGAACCATCCCCCTCAAACCCAACTGGGACCAGAACCACCCCCCAAACCCAACTGGGACCAGAACCACCCCCATAACCTATCCAGGACCAGAATCATCTCCTGGACCCAGTCTGGAGCATAAATGTCCACCAGTCCCAGCCCAGCACAGAACCATCCTGTGAACTGGGACCAGAAGCTCCTCCAGGCTGGACCAGAACCACCCATCATGGACCAAACCTACGCCCTGAACCCAACTGGGACCTCTCACCCCAAACTCAGTCTGGCCCAGAGTCACCCTGGACCCAACCAAGACCAACCAAGACCGTCCCCACCCCATCCCTTCCCCTGAAGCCCTTCCTGGCCCCACTGGCACCTTCGCTCCGTGGTGGAGCTGAGCCGGACGGAGACGGGGACCGGCGTCCCCTCCCTGATGGCCGTGAGAATGGTGGGCAGGGGCTCCAGCTCCTGCTGGGTGACCTGTGAGGAGAAGACGCGGACGTTCCGGGGGCAGCGGGTGACCCCGGTGCCACCCGTGGGGCGATGGGCACCAGCTCCGTGTGTGAGGTGGCTGAGTCTTGCCCTTGGGGACAAAGAGGTGGTGGCACCTGGTCCAGGCTGGCGAAGATGTCGCAGAGCAGGAGGTGTAGGGTGGCGAGCTCCAGGGCCAGGTCCACGTAGCCGTCGTAGGTGGCCATGTGGACGCCGCTCTCGGGGTTGGCCACGCTCTGCAGGAACTCTGTCATGGCGCTCCAGTTGTGCTCCAAGAACTCGTTCATGAAGCCCATGTAGGCCTCCTTCTCCCCAAACCTGGCAACCACCACGCCTGGTTACCTGGGAGCCAGGTGATGGCCTGACGCACCTCCATGGTCACAGGCCAGGCCACCTCCATGGTCACAGGACACTTCTACGGTCAAAGGCCACCAGCATGGTCACAGGACACCAGCATGGTCAAAGGCCACCTCTAAGGTCAAAGGACACCTCCATGGCCACAGGCCACCTCTACGGTCAAAGGCCACCAGCATGGTCACAGGACACCAGCATGGTCAAAGGCCACCTCCATGGTCAAAGACCAGGACACCACCATGGGCAAAGGACACCTCTACGGTCAAAGGCCACCACGATGGTCAAAGGCCAGGCCACCTCCATGGTCACAGGCCGCCTCCAGGATCACGGACCACATCATTGCAATGTCCCTGCACCGTGTCACCACCCCGTCTGCACGCCGGGACACGGGTGAGGACACAGCCACGTCCTTGTGCCCCGCCACCCATCGACTGGGCCACCACAGGTGACCTGTGAGGTGGCACACGTCAGCCCCGTGCGCGGGGCGGAGACGTTCTCTGGTGCCCCATGGCTGGTTCATGGCACCCACCAGGGCATGGAGGGGACATCGCCACCGTCCCACGGTGCGTTGGGGACAACCCTACTGTCCCATCACGGTGGGGGACGTCCCCCTGCCCCATGGCTTCGCCATGAGAAGGTCCCTCCTCGCTGTGCCCTGCCAGGACGTACGTGGTGAAGTTGGCCAGGTTCTGGATGACCTTGGCCACCAGGGTGAGGGTGCGGGCGGTGGCCTCGCTCGGGTACTCCTGGACGAGGCCGAAGAGGCTGGGGGACATGATGGCCGGGCAGAGGAACCGCAGGAAGAGGGAGGCCGAGACCAGGCGCTGCCCGATGGGCGCTTTGCCCCGCGCCGTGCACGCATCCTGCCAGGCCGCGAAGACCTCGCCCAGCTCTGCTGGGAAGGCGCTGCAAGGAGAGGTGGGTGCTGGGGTGGGCGGTGGCCATGGACACCCCCCGTGTGCCACCATGGTGTTGTGGTGGGACACGGTGCCCACCGTGCCCACGCTTGTCCCCTGTGCTTGTCTGCAGGGTTGACCCTGGCACCTTCGTGGTGCCCATGCCCATGGCCATCCCACCAATGGTGCCCATCCCTGTCCCCAGTCTTGTCCTCACCTCCTTCCTGGTGCCCATCTCCATGCCCGTCCCACCAATGGTGCCCACCCCCATCTCTGTCCCCGATCCCTGTCCCCAGGTCCTTCCTGGTGCCCATCCCTGTCTCTGTCCCCCATGTCCATCTCCAGACTTGTCCCTGGATTCTTCCTGGTGCCCATCTCCATGCCCGTCCCACCCATGGTGCCCATCCCTACCCCCTCCTCCAGGTTGTCCTCAGGTCCTTCCTGGTGCCCAATGCCATGGCCATCCCACCAATGGTGCCCATCCCTGTCCCCAGTCTTGTCCTCACCTCCTTCCTGGTGCCCATCTCCATGCCCGTCCCACCAATGGTGCCCACCCCCATCTCTGTCCCCGATCCCTGTCCCCAGGTCCTTCCTGGTGCCCATCCCTGTCTCTGTCCCCCATGTCCATCTCCAGACTTGTCCCTGGATTCTTCCTGGTGCCCATCTCCATGCCCGTCCCACCCATGGTGCCCATCCCTACCCCCTCCTCCAGGTTGTCCTCAGGTCCTTCCTGGTGCCCAATGCCATGGCCATCCCACCAATGGTGCCCATCCCTGTCCCCCATGTCTGTCCCCAGCCTTGTCCTCGGGTCCTTCCTGGTGCCCATCCCTGTGTCCATCCCCATCCCTGTCCCCCATGTCCACCTCCAGGCTTGTCCCTGGGCCCTTCCTGGTGCCCACCTCCATGCCCACCCTGGTGCCAGTTTCTGCCCTCCCGCCCATCCCCACCCCCAAACCCATCCCCGTACCCCTGCCCATCTCCAAGCTTGTCCCCAGGTTCTCCCAGTGCTGGTGCCCCCATGCCCATTGCCCGTGCCCACCTCCAAGCCCGTCCCCGTGCAGGTGCCCACCCCTGTGCCCACCCCCATGCCCGCCCCGCGCAGGGGCTGCCCCTCACTCGCAGGACGTGGCGATGCGCTGGAAGGTCTCCTCGCAGAGCTGCCGCAGGTTGTTCCGGTTGTCGGAGAGGTCGAGGCTGGTGCATTTGCTGGGATCGACCTCGCAACAATCGTCCGAGGTGCAGAGCTGGGCCACCACCTCCCCTGGGCACCAAGGGACAACCCGTAAGGGGACCAACCCAGCTCTGCCAGGTGTCCCCCCCACATCCCCATGGATGTCTTGGAGACGTCCTACAGCCCCGTCGTGCCCTGCACCCTGTAACGCCTTGTAGGACCCTGCGACGTCACCCCCGGGATGTCCTACACCCCATAAGAGCCCACCAAGACCCTCGACGTTGGGACGTACCCAGCGTGTCCTGGAGGTACTTGCCCCCCACCAGCTTCATGAACTCATCGATGGCCTTGGTGGCCAGCGTGTTCTCACGGAAGATCAGCGCCTCGCGGTCGTCGAAGCGCTCCAGCTCGGCCACGCCGAGGTCGATGAGGAAGGACTGTTGGGTGGATGGGTTGAAGGGCACTCATGGCCCCAAACAGCCTTGATCAACCCAAGGTGGGAAGAGCCAGGATCTCCTGGCATTCCCCCGGGTTGCGTTTCCCAACCCAACCCAAGTCAACTCAACTCAGCTCATCCATCCCATCCCCTTCCGACTCAACTCAACTCATCGACCCCATCTCAATCCATCCCATCCCATCCCATCCCATCCCATCCCATCTCATCCAACCCATCCCATCCAAACTCAACCCATCCCAACCCATCCCCACCCATTCCAACTCAACCCATTCCAACCCAACTCATCCATCCCATCCCATTCCAACTCAACTCAACCCAACCCAACTCATCCACTCCATCTCATTCCATCCAAACTCAACCCATCCCATCCCAATCCAACCCTACCCAACCATCCAACCCATCCCATCCCAACCCAACTCATCCATCCCATCTCAACCCAACCCAACCCAACTGAACTCATCCATCCCATCCCATTCCAACCCAACCCAACCCAACCCAACCCATCCACCCCAACACAACACACCCACCCCATCCCACCCCAACCCAACTCATCCATCCCATCCCATCCCAACCCAATCCAACCCCTCCACTCCATTCCAACCCAACTCAACCCAACCCACCCCAACCCAACTCATCCATCCCATCCCATCCCAACCCATCCCAACCCAACCCAACTCATCCACCCAATCCCATCCCACCCCAGCTCCCCTTGGCACCCCCACCCACGATGCCCACCCCACCCACGGCACCCCAGGCACCACCCATCTTGCCCATCCCGCCCTCCCCCCCCACCTTGGCCTTCCCGGTGCTCTGCAAGACGCGGACCAGAGCGCCGGCCAGTTCCTCCTTGTGCCGGACGGCGATGCTGGGCTCCAGGTGGGCGCACAGCTCCCGGTAGTGGAAGGTGATGAACTCTGCCAACTCCTTGTAGCGCACGATGGGCAACACCCGCACCTCCCGGTAGCGCCCGCGAACCCTGACCGATGGCACCCGCTCACCTGCCCCGGGACCACTCAACGCGTACCAGCGCTCCAAGGGTTGCCGGGCGGCTGCCAGCTCGGCCAAAGGGACGGTGACGGAGGCCACCGGTTGACCAGGGTGGTCATCGCGGCACAGGGCGAGGGTGAGAGCGTGGGCGGGTGGTAGGGCGGCCAACTGGAAGAGTTCACCCCAAAAGAGCTCGCCGTCGGGACTGGCCACCTTGGCCGTGGTGCGGGCGAAGAGGGTGCCGTCCAGGTGGAGGTGACACCGGAGACGCCGGCGAGGTGGCAGGTCCCGTGCTTCGTACACCCAGAGGCTCAGCGCCAGCTCCAGCCGCTCGCAGTTGTCCTGGCGGGGTCGGGGACGTTGGGGTGGGGGTCAAGGGGACACTGGGGGACGCAGGGAGGGTGAATCTGGGGAGGGGGTGGGGGGAGACGGGGGGGGGGGGTGGGGGGCGGGGAGTTCTGCGGGTGAAGGTGGGGATGGGGCAGAATGGGGACAGGAGGGGACGTGGGGGACAGGAGGGGACATCGACAGGAGGGGAGAGGGCTGTCCCGAGGTCTCCTGGGGTGTCCCATGTGTCTCCCATGGGCGTCCCAGGGGTGTCCCATGGTTGTCCCAGGGGTGTCTAGGGGTGTCCCAGGGGTGACCCACGGTGTCAAATGGTGTCCCAGAGTGTCCAGGGGTCTCCTGGGTTGTCCCAGGGTGTCCCATGGGTGTCCCAGGGGTGTCCCAGGAGTATTCAGGGTTGTCCCAGGGTGTCCCATAGGTGTCCCGGGGTGTCCCAGGGGTGTCCCAGGGGTGTCCCAAGGTCTCCTGGGTTGTCCCATGGTGTCCCAGGGGTGTCCCAGGGGTATCCAGGGGTCTCCTGGGGTGTCCTAGGTGTGCCCCATGGTGTCCTATGGTGTCCCAGGGGTGTCTAGGGGTGTCCCTGGGGTGTCCCAAGCTGTCCCCACCTTGTTGGGCCGCGCCGTGCGGCGCAGGTTCTCGATCCAGCGGTCGCGCTCGGCCAAGGTCGCGCACCCGAAGGCGCGGCTGCCCTCGCCCGTGATGATCTGGGGGGGCACGGACGGTGTCTGGGGGGCACCTACGGGTGCTGGGAAGGGGGGATTGGGGGGGTGGGGGTGCCCGTGCCCAAGGGCTGGGGGATCCCTTTGGGGGGTTCTGGGGGCCCCTCCAGGATTATTGGGACCTTTCATGGTGCCCAGGGTGCTCTGGGTGCCCCCCCAGGGTGCTCTGGGTGCCCCTCCAGGTTGTCCTGGGGTGCCCTGGGTGAACATCCGGGATGATTGGGGTGCCCTGGGTGCCCTCCAGGTTACCTTGGGGGACTCTGGGTGCCCCTCCAGGTTGCCCTGGGATGTCCTGGGTGCTGCTCCACGTTACCTTGGGGTGCCCTGGGTGCCCCTCCAGGGAGCCCTGGGTGCCCTTTAGGTTGCCCTGGGTGCTCTGGGTCCCCCTTTAAGGTGTCTGAGGAGCTTGGGGTGCCCTGGGTGCCCCTCCACGGTGCCCTGGGTGTCCTTGCAAGTGCTCTGGGTCCTCTCCAGGTTGTCCGGGGGTGCCCTGGGTGCCCCTCCAGGCCGTGCCAAGCCCGTTACCTGGAAGCAGAACCTCTCGCCCACGATGCTGCCGTGCACGGGGCGCACGATGACGTTGTCCCCCGTGAGGTCCAGCTCGGCCGCGCTCGCCGGTGGCAGCAGCGACTCCCGCGAGCCGCTCCGACTGGGCGCTCTGTGGGCACAGGACCCACTTCCATGGGTGCCAGGACATCACCCCCAACCCACCCCACCCTTCCCGTGGTGCCAAACCTCTCGCCGTTGGGGACTGGCACCACCGACGTCTCGGCTTTGGGGCCACCTCGACCTTTGCGTTCCCGGAGCCTCTTCCACAACAGACCCTTGGATGGGGTTGGCGAGCGTCACCCATGGGTGGGGCTGGGCACCCCAGATTGGGGGTGGGGGTGGGGGAGGGTGCCCACCTTGACGTTGCTGAGCTGGGAGGTGGAGGAGGTCTCGCTCTCGGGGTTCCGGGTGGCACCACGGGTGCTTCTCTCATGCCCAGGTGGGTCTGGAAGGGCGTCCAACGTCAAGACCCAACCTCTAGCGGGTGCCCCGGGCACCCTGACATCGTGGCAGGGGCTGGGGGGGGTCAGGGGGCACCCGTGTCCCACCACCCCCTCCTAGGAAACGTCAACCACGGCTGGAGGAAGGGAGGAGCTTCTGGGTGCCAAGTCCTGATGGCACTTGAGGTGCCACCCAGCTCTGGGTGCTGCAGGCGGGTGGGTCCCCATCCCAGTGCCAGGTGGGTCCTGGCTCTGATGCCAGGTGGGTGCTGAGCACCCATCCAGGAGGGTCCCCGTCCCGGTGCCATGTGGGTGTTGGCCCTGGTGCCAGGTGGGTGCTGAGCACCCATCCGGGAGGGTCCCCATCCCGGTGCCATGTGGGTGTTGGCCCTGGTGCCAGGTGGGTGCTGGTGGTCACTCACCTGGGCGCGCGGCACAGAGCCGCCCGTGGTGGGGACCCATGGGTGCCAGCGCTGCCCGCGCGGGCGAGGGGCGCGCAGGAAGCCCAAGGCCGTTATCGCTGGCATCAGCGCACGCCGCGAGGAGGAAGCGGTGACGGCGCTTGGCGGCCTCGAACCTCGCGCTTCCTCCGTGCGCCCGGCGGGCAGCGGGCGAGGGGCCCAGCGCGGCGCAGGGCACAAAGCGGGGCAGGGGGTGTGGGGCACCACGGGGGGTGTAGGGCAGAGGGCATGGACCACGGGCTGTGGGGCACCACATGGGGCACGGGGGCACCATGGACCGTGGGGCATCGTGTGGGGCACAGGGCATGGACCGTGGGGCATGGGGCACCATGGACCGTGGGGCATCGTGTGGGGCACAGGGCATGGACTGTGGGGCACGGGGGCACCATGGACTGTGGGGCATCGTGTGGGGCACAGGGCATGGACCGTGGGGCATCGTGTGGGGCACAGGGCATGGACTGTGGGGCATGGGGCACCATGGACCGTGGGGCATCGTGTGGGGCACAGGGCATGGACCGTGGGGCACGGGGGCACCATGGACCGTGGGGCATCGTGTGGGGCACAAGGCATGGACTGTGGGGCATGGGGCACCATGGACCGTGGGGCATCGTGTGGGGCACAGGGCATGGACCGTGGGGCACGGGGGCACCATGGACCATGGGGCATCGTGTGGGGCACAGGGCATGGACCACGGGCTGTGGGGCACCACGTGGGGCACAGGGGCACCATGGACTGTGGGGCATCGTTTGGGGCACAGGGCATGGACCACGGGGCGTGGTGCTTGGTGAGGGGCAGGGATGTGGGGCACAGTGGGGGGCACGGCACAAAGCAGGGCTCGGGGATGGCGCAGGGCACGGGGCATGGGGACAGCATGGACCGTGGGCCGTGGGCACGGGGTGCACGGCCCCGATGCAAGGCACAACGCGTGGCACGGCGCGTGGCACAGGGCCCAGGACCTCCACCAGCCCCTCACCCAGGTCCCACCACCTCGTCCCACCTCCCCGTTGGCGTCGCCGCGTGCCAAGCGCGCTCACCCAGCTCCCGCCGCCCACCCGCCGCGGGCAGGTTGGTGCCCTCGGAGATGCAGCTCCCGGCCCGGTTCCTGCTCGTGCCCAGCACCTGGTGGCACAGGGGCGTCACCACCGCCGTCCCCAGTGCCACCTCCGCACCCAAGGGCCCCACGTCCTCACCTCCTCGTCCCGGCCCACCAGGACCAGGTGCCCGTCCACCAGGGAGAAGTTGGCAACGTCCCACACCGGGCCGTCGGGCGCTGGAGCCAACGGGATCGGTGATGCCCCGTGGGCACTCGCTGGGGGCAGAGAAGAAGGTGCCTGGGGGCTCACCACACCCTGGCACCCGTGGTCAGCGTGGCAGTGCCAGGGGACACGTGGCCATGGAGGTGCCACCATGGGTGCGGTGATGCCAAGGGACACGTGGCCGTGGAGGTGCCACCATGGGTGTGGTGATGCCAAGGGACGTGTGGCCATGGAGGTGCCACCATGGGTGCGGTGATGCCAAGGGACACGTGGCCATGGAGGTGCCACCATGGGTGTGGTGATGCCAAGGGACGTGTGGCCATGGAGGTGCCACCATGGGTGCGGTGATGCCAAGGGACACGTGGCCATGGAGGTGCCACCATGGGTGTGGTGATGCCAAGGGACGTGTGGCCATGGAGATGCCACCATGGGTGCGGTGATGCCAAGGGACACGTGGCCATGGAGGTGCCACCATGGGTGTGGTGATGCCAAGGGACGTGTGGCCATGGAGGTGCCACCATGGGTGCGGTGATGCCAAGGGACCTGTGGCCATGGAGGTGCCACCATGGGTGCGGTGATGCCAAGGGACCTGTGGCCATGGAGATGCCACCATGGGTGCGGTGATGCCAAGGGACGTGTGGCCATGGAGGTGCCACCATGGGTGCGGTGATGCCAAGGGACGTGTGGCCGTGGAGGTGCCACCATGGGTGCGGTGATGCCAAGGGACGTGTGGCCATGGAGATGCCACCATGGGTGCGGTGATGCCAAGGGACACGTGGCCATGGAGGTGCCACCATGGGTGTGGTGATGCCAAGGGACGTGTGGCCATGGAGATGCCACCATGGTGCGGTGATGCCAAGGGACACGTGGCCATGGAGGTGCCACCATGGGTGTGGTGATGCCAAGGGACGTGTGGCCATGGAGATGCCACCATGGGTGCGGTGATGCCAAGGGACACGTGGCCATGGAGGTGCCACCACGGCTGCGGTGATGCCAGGGGAGGTAGCCGTGGCCATGCCACAGTTGGGGTGGCATTGCTGGGGGATGTGTGGCGGTGCCACCGCCACTGTGGCCAAGCCAGGCCACCCATGGTGGCAGCGGTGCCGTGGTGGGGACAATCCTGGGTGCCTGCCCTGCCCCAGGCCCTGCCCGCGCTGTGGGTGGCGCTGCTGGAGCCGGTTTTTCCAGATCCGGGTGCCAGAGGGGTTGGCACGGCTCCATGTGGGGCCACCAAGCCCCGCGCTGGGCACACACGGGGACCGGGGCCACCGGTGGCCGGGACGGGGCCCTGGGGCCAGAGGGCACCCTGCCATCCTGCACCCATGGGTGGCCCCCGGTCCTGGAGGCCACCTGCAGGCAGGACCTCCCTCCCCACCCCCAGCAAAGCCTGGGCAGATATTGCCCCCCCCCCCCGCCATCAGCCAGCACCCACCACCTCCCAGACCCCAGCGGGCACCGTCGCCCATCACCACCCACCACCATCGGCCACCACCCCTGGTCCCCCACCCGCCTGTTCCTCACCCAGATCGTCACCCGTCATCATCAGCCACCACCCATCAACCACCAACCCATCAACCACCAACCCATCGCCCACCAGCCCTGATTCACCACCCACCACCAACCACCCAGCAACCCCAACCCACCATCATCACCCATCGCCCATCACCCATCACCCATCACCCATCGCCCATCGCCCACCACCCATCAACCACCAACCCATCACCCACCACCCATCACCCACCATCATCACCCACCACCCCCAACACATCACCCATCACCCTGGATCCCCCATCACCCATTGTCATCCCCCACCACCCATCACTCCCAAACCATCACCCTTCACCCACCACCCACCGCCCATCACCCATCACCCATCATCACCACCCACCACCCATCGTCATCCCCCGCCACCCATCACCCACCACCCATCACCCATCGCCCACCACCCACCACCCACCACCCATCGCCCACCACCCATCACCCATCGCCCATCACCCACCACCCATCACCCATCGCCCATCGCCCATCACCCATCACCCACCTCCCATCACCCATCACCCATCACCCATCACCCATCGCCCATCACCCACCACCCATCACCCATCACCCACCTCCCATCACCCATCGCCCATCACCCACCTCCCATCACCCATCACCCATCACCCATCGCCCACCACCCATCACCCATCGCCCATCACCCACCACCCATCACCCATCGCCCATCGCCCATCACCCATCACCCACCTCCCATCACCCATCACCCATCACCCATCACCCATCGCCCATCACCCACCACCCATCACCCACCACCCATCGCCCATCACCCATCGCCCATCACCCACCACCCATCACCCATCACCCATCGCCCATCACCCACCACCCACCTCCCATCACCCATCGCCCATCACCCATCACCCATCGCCCATCACCCACCACCCATCACCCATCGCCCATCACCCATCACCCATCGCCCATCACCCACCACCCATCACCCATCGCCCATCGCCCATCGCCCATCACCCATCGCCCACCACCCATCACCCACCACCCATCGCCCATCGCCCATCGCCCATCACCCACCTCCCAACACCCATCACCCACCTCCCAACACCCATCACCCATCGCCCATCACCCATCACCCACCTCCCATCACCCACCACCCTTCACCCTTCACCCATCACCCATCACCCATCGCCCATCACCCATCGCCCATCACCCACCTCCCATCACCCATCACCCATCACCCACCTCCCACCACCCACCTCCCATCACCCATCGCCCATCGCCCATCGCCCATCACCCATCACCCATCACCCACCTCCCATCACCCATCACCCATCGCCCATCACCCACCACCCATCGCCCATCGCCCATCGCCCATCACCCATCACCCATCGCCCACCGCCCATCACCCATCACCCATCGCCCATCGCCCACCACCCATCACCCATCACCCATCGCCCATCGCCCATCGCCCATCACCCATCGCCCATCGCCCACCACCCATCACCCACCACCCATCGCCCATCGCCCATCGCCCATCACCCACCTCCCAACACCCATCACCCACCTCCCAACACCCATCACCCATCGCCCATCACCCATCACCCACCTCCCATCACCCACCACCCTTCACCCTTCACCCATCACCCATCACCCATCGCCCATCACCCATCGCCCATCACCCACCTCCCATCACCCATCACCCATCACCCACCTCCCACCACCCACCTCCCATCACCCATCGCCCATCGCCCATCGCCCATCACCCATCACCCACCTCCCATCACCCATCACCCATCACCCATCACCCACCTCCCATCACCCATCACCCATCGCCCATCACCCACCACCCATCGCCCATCGCCCATCGCCCATCACCCATCACCCATCGCCCACCGCCCATCACCCATCACCCATCGCCCATCGCCCACCACCCATCACCCATCACCCATCGCCCATCGCCCATCGCCCATCACCCATCGCCCATCGCCCACCACCCATCGCCCATCACCCACCACCCATCACCCATCACCCATCGCCCATCGCCCATCGCCCATCACCCATCGCCCATCGCCCACCACCCATCACCCATCACCCATCGCCCATCGCCCACCACCCATTGCCCATCACCCACCACCCATCACCCATCACCCATCGCCCATCACCCACCTCCCACCACCCATCGCCCACCTCCCATCACCCATCGCCCATCGCCCATCGTCATGCCCCTCCCCCATCTCATCAGCGCCCGCCTTCCCCCACCCACCGCGCCCGTACCTGGTGCCCCATCGTGGAGGTGGCCCTTCCTCCTGCCCACGGGGCGCAGGTACCTCTGGAAGGTGCCCTTGCCCGCGTCGGCTCCTCGCGTCTCCTTGGCACCCTTGGAGGGGGCCGAGAAAGCCCTTCGGAAGAGGGACCGGCGGGTGGTGGCCTTGGGTGCCACCTGGCTCGCGGTGCCCCTTGCGGCTCCGTCGGCCTCGGGGTGGCTGTGGGAGCGTTTCCAGCCCTGCAGGCGCGCCCAGCGCCGGGCACCGGGGGACCCCGTGTCCCGCTCGGCGTCCCGCTCGCCCGTGGGTGCCGCCGTCCTCCACCTGTAGGTCTTGAGGAGAGTTGGGGGCTCGGGGGGCAGCGGGGGCTTCTCCACCTCCATCTGGGGGGGGGAGGGGAGGTGCCACATCAGCCGTAGGGCAGGGTGGGCACCCTTGGCTGGGCACCCCCGACCTGGCATCTCCACCCGGGCACCTCTGTTTGGATGCCTCGTCCAAGCGTCCTAACTGGGTCCCATCTCAGTGGGCACCAGAGTCAGGAACCCCCGCCTGGGGGGCACCACCTGGGGGGCACCATCCTGGCACCCCAAGACATCCCCATCTCGGGGGGTGCCCACAGCCTCAGGTGCCCTTGCCCACCCTGAGGTCCCCGTCTCATCTGTGCCCACGGTGTCACCACCCACCAAGGTGCCCCCACCCTATGAGTGCCCACGTCCCCAGGGTTCTTCTGCCCACCCTGAGGTCCCCGTCTCATCTGTGCCCACGTCCCCACGGTGTCGCCACCCACCAGGGTGTCCCCTTCTCATGGGTGCCCACATCCCCAGGGTTCTTCTGCCCACCCAGGGGTCCCCATCCTATGGGTGCCCACGTCCTCAGGTGCCCCTGCCCACTCTGAGGTCCCCGTCTCATCTGTGCCCACGGTGTCACCACCCACCGAGGTGCCCCCATCCTACGAGTGCCCACGTCCCCAGGGTTCTTCTGCCCACCCAGGGGTCCCCATCCTATGGGTGCCCACGTCCCCAGGTGCCCCTCCCCACCAAGATGTCCCCATCTCCTGGGTGCCCACGTCTCCACGGTGTCACCACCCACCCACCGAGGCGTCCCCATCCTATGGGTGCCCACATCCCCAGGTGCCCCCTGCCCACCCTGCCATCCCCATCCCATGCCCATTGCCTGCGCCCCCATGGGTGCGGTGATGCCAGGGGACACGTGGCCATGGAGGTGCCACCATGGGCGCACCCATCCCTTGGCCGGGCGTGGCATCCCAGGATTTGGTGACACCGGGCCGCGGTGACACCCAGGCCCATGGTGACACCCAGGCGGGTCCCCTGCCACCCCCTCGGCCCCGCGCGCGGGCGGGTGCTGCGACGCTTCCGTCGCTGTCGCGGCCGCGTTTCCCCTGGCGCCACCGCAGCGTTTCCTCCCAGGACCTTCACCCCTCGCTGCTCCCTGGGGACCCCCAGCTCGTGGGTGAGGCTGGTGGCACCCCCCAACCCCCTCAGCGTGGTCTCAGGGTGGCTTTGAGCCCTGGGTGCCCATGGCTTTGCCACCCACCAAGTTTTGGGGTGCCACCCCCCTCGGGCTGAGCTGCAGCACCCGTTGCTCCTCAAGGTCCTCCTCAAGGTCCTTCTCCAGGTCCTCCTCAAGGTTCTCCTCCAGGTTCTCCTCCAGGTTCTCCTCCCCCCCAACCCCCTCACCGTGGTCTCCGGGTGGCTTTGAGCCGCGGGTGCCCATGGCTTTGCCACCCACCAAGTTGTGGGGTGCCACCACCCTCAGATTGAGCTGATGAGGTTTTGGGGTGTCACCACCCTCGGGCTGAGCTGTGGGGGTGCAGCTCCTCAAGGTCCTCCTCAAGGTTCTCCTCCAGGTTCTCCTCCAGGTTCTCCTCCCCCCCAACCCCCTCAGCGTGGTCTCCGGGTGGCTTTGAGCCCCGGGTGCCCATGGCTTTGCCACCCACCACGTTTTGGGGTGCCACCCCCGTCGGGCTGAGCTGTGGGGGTGCAGCTCCTCGGTGGCGTCACCCCAACCCTCCCTTTGCAGCACCCGTTGCTCCTCCGGGTTCTCCTCCGGGTTCTCCTCCGGGTTCTCCTCAAGATGCTGCTTCCCCCAGCCCTCCATGGTGCCCACCCCCCCCCCAAGGTTGGCACGTCACCCCCATACCTGGGCCTCTCTCTGCGCCCCGGTGCCCGCGCTCGGCTGCCCCGGTTGCTCCGGTGGCTTCGCCATGTGACCGAGCAGGAGTCACACCCTCACCTCCGCCTCTGCCCGCGCGCGCCCGCCGCTAAGAACACGCCGAGGAGGTTGTGCCAACGCCAAGCCAAGCCCAAGGTCGCGCCCATCGTTCCTCAGCACCATCATTAGGTTCCAGAGTGAACGGGCAAAGGCGGGAGCGTGGGCACCTCCAGGGTGCCCACCTCAAGGAAAGGAGGGGGGGAGGGGTTGGAAGGAGGAGACCTCCTTGAGGGTCTTGTTGGGGGGGGGGGGTGTCTTCAAGGTGGGCGCAGAGCACCCAGCCTGGCAGGAGGTGCCAGGGACCTGGGTTCCTCGTGGCCACCCCCTCGCCCGCTTCGTGCCTCAGTTTCCTCCTCGCTCGCCAGGGACCACCCGGAGGCGCTGGCCTGGCACGGGCTTTATTGGGAGGGCATTTCCGGTCGGTTGGGGCTACCAAGATGGTCTGTGGGCCAGTGGGGGCATCCAGGGGGCATCCCTGGCACCGGTGCCCATCTGGAGCAGGATCCACCCAGGGGGGCATCCCTGGCACCGGTGCCCATCTGGACCAGGATCCATCCAGGGTGGCATCCCTGGCACCGGTGCCCATTTGGACCAGGATCCATCCAGGGGGCATCCCTGGCACCGGTGCCCATCTGGAGCAGGATCCATCCAGGGTGGCATCCCTGGCACCGGTGCCCATCTGGAGCAGGATCCATCCAGGGGCCATCCCTGGCACCGGTGCCCATCTGGACCAGAATCCATCCAGGGTGGCATCCCTGGCACCGGTGCCCATCTGGAGCAGGATCCATCCAGGGTGGCATCCCTGGCACCGGTGCCCATCTGGAGCAGGATCCATCCAGGGGGCATCCCTGGCACCGGTGCCCATCTGGACCAGGGTCCATCCAGGGGGGTGGCATCCCTGGCACCGGTGCCCATCTGGAGCAGGATCCATCCAGGGGGCATCCCTGGCACCGGTGCCCATCTGGAGCAGGATCCATCCAGGGGGGTGGCATCCCTGGCACCGGTGCCCATCTGGAGCAGGATCCATCCAGGGGGGCATCCCTGGCACCGGTGCCCATCTGGAGCAGGGTCCATCCAGGCCAGGACCCAGCCGTGCCTGTGCCCGCCCGGACGGGGACCCGCGGCGCTGGTCCTCACTGCAGAGGAGAGAAGAACCCACCGTGAGTGCCACCACCCCGTGCCCTCCGTGCCCGGATGCCCCAACCGGGCTCCTCATCTCCAACCCCTGGAGATGCTCCAAGAGTTCGGTGCCCACCTTGAAGCCGTGCCAGGTCTCGATCTCCCGGAAGAGGGAGTTGCCGGGGCACTCGGTGTGACCCATCTGGCGGTGCCCGCGTAGGGTGTAGTTGCGACGGAGCCGTCCGGCGCGCACGGCGCAGGGCAGGAACCCGTCCCGTACCAGCGCGATGGCATCGGCGTCGGGCACGGTGGCCGAGAAGTCGCCAACGTAGCCCACGCCGAAGCCTTTGCTGTTGTAACCTTTGGTGTGGGCACCAACCCAGTGCCAACCCCGCCCTTGGTACAGGTACCCGTCGGATCCCACCACGAAGCTGCGAGATGGCTCCACCTGAGCTCACCTGGAGATGAGGTGGCTTCGGGGGGGGGTGGGGGGGTGGGGTGGGGGTGTCACCTGTAGCCGATGTCGTCCCAGCCGCGCGCGTCCTGGTGGAAGCGTTGCATGGCGCGCATGGCGCGGGCGCAGGCGGCGAAGGTGCGGCACGGGGCGCTGGGCGTGAAGGTGTGGTGGATGTAGACCGAGTCCAACGGGAGGGTCAACGCCTTGGGGGAGCCTCGGTAGGGCCGGGCACCCCACATGCAGCGGGGGACGATGGGCGGGCACTCTGCGAGGGAAGGAGGGTGGTGGCACGCGGGGACCTGGGTGGCACCGTGGGGTCTTGGGGACGTGGAGCGCCCGCCCGGCTTGAGGAACCCCTTGACCTGGGGTCGTGTCCCCCCTTGGGTGCCCTCACGGTGGAGGGAGCGTCCTTCTTAAGGGGGGGGGGGGTCCTTAAGGGGGCGACGTGGGTGACCAGGGGACGCGTCGGTGGCCGTTCAGAGGGCGTGGTGGCACCTGGCCAGGGGCCACCAACTGGGGACGTGGGGGTGTCCACCCAGAGACGGAGCTTCTGGGGACCCGTTAGCCAGGGGCCGTGGTGGCGGTCAGCGTGGGGACCCCGCGTGGGGACCCCGCGTGGGGACCCGTGGGTGTCCGGCGCGGGGTCACAGCAAGGGCCGGCCGGGGGACACGGCTGTGTCCCTCCAGGGGACCCCGAATCAGGGTGAAAGCACCCAAAGGCGGGCAAACGCGCCCAGGAGACCCACGGGTGCCAACCCAGGGGACGTGGTGGTGTCCCCAACCAGCTCTCAGCTTGACCCCCCCCAACCCAGCGCCACCCACACTGGGGTGACACCGGGGGATTCCCAACCCCCACCCCCCACCCCCCCAAGGTGCCACTCTCCACCCACCCTAACGCCTTGGCACCGCCGCCCGGTGCCACCTCCCTTACCCACGTAGACCTCCATGAAGTCCCGCGCCGCCCGACGGGCGATGGCCGTCACCTCCTCGTGTGCCACGTCCTCCAAGAGCGCCTGGGTGGGTGGCAACACCCGCAGCACCTTCAGCATCGCCAACACCTCCTCCTCCAGCTTCTCCGACCCCGTCAACGCCCCGAAACGTCGCCGTCGGTAACTGCTGGGCGGGCGCCCCTGGGTACCATCGGCCGTGCCGTAGTAGCCTCGGAGAAGGTTGGCAAGCGGGATGGGTCCTTGGGCCAGTTGGGCACCCAAGAGCACCCCATCCATGGCGCCGTTGGCGACGGCATCGGGGATGGGTGAAGGAGGTCCCAGCAAGGTGTAGTTCTGGGGGTTGTCCACGTCGTCCCAACAGCCGCCGGGTCCCAGCGTGGTTCGGTTGGCACCGCGAGCCGAGAGGAAGGAGGTGGCCAAAGCCTCGGTGATGGTGACGGCGTAGAGCGCGTCCAGGGGCGGCTCCGTGGTGGCGCCGCGCCAACCCGCTGCCCGCTTGAGGCCAACCTCGATGCCGGCCAAGAGGGGGCCAAGAGCGACGGTGGAGCCGTCGGGTGCCAGGACGGCGCCGCGCTCGGGCACCGCAGCGTCGTGGCGGAGGAGGCGGGTGAAGAGCAGCCACTGCTCGGGGGGCAGCGTCGGTGGGGCTGGCGGGACCTCCGGGGGCTGCCCCAGCACCGCGCGGCACCCAGGGGTGCTGCAGGCGCCCAGCGCCCGCGCCAGCTGCAGCACGGGGGGGGTGACACCATGGTTGACGACACCATCGTTGGTGGTGCCATTGCTGGTGGTGCCATTGTTGGTGATGCCATCGTTGGTGACGCCATTGTTGGTGGTGCCATTGTTGGTGGTGCCATCGTTGACAACGCCATCATTGGTGTCGCCATCCTTGGTGACGCCACCATTGACGATGCCACCGTTGATGATGCCACCATTGGTGATGCCATCCTTGGTGACGCCACCGTTGATGATCCCACCGTTGGTGACGCCATCCATGGTGACGCCACCGTTGACGATGCCACCGTTGGTGACGCCACCGTTGGTGATGCCATCCTTGGTGATGCCACCGTTGATGATGCCACCGTTGATGATGCCACCGTTGGTGGCACCGTCGTTGATCAACTCAAGGGCTTCCACGATCCGAACCACCGAGTCCATGTTGCGCGGTGGGACGACACCCGGGAGGGGACCTGGACAAAGGAGGGGACCCAGGGGCACCCGTGGGGTCAGGGGGGCCGGGATGGCACCCATGGGCGCAGGGTGGGTGCCCGCCCAAACCAAGGTGCCCGTCCAAAACGAGGGGAAACGCACCCGAAACCGGATTGAAGCCCCCGAAACTGGGTGAAAGGACCCAAAGCGGGCAAAGTCGCCCCAACCCGAGGGTGAGCGCCCACAGCCGAGTGCCCGGGTCACGTGGCACGGCATGGCGTGGCGTGGCGTGGCACGGTGTCTCATGTTGAGGTGTGTCCTGGCATGGTGTGGCATGGTGTGTCCTGGCATGGCATGTCCTGGCATGTTGTGGCATGTTGTGGCGTGGCATGGCATGGCGTGGCGTGGCGTGGCATGGCGTGGCATGGTGTGGCGTGGCATGGCGTGGCGTGGCGTGGCACGGTGTCTCATGTTGAGGTGTGTCCTGGCATGGTGTGGCATGGTGTGTCCTGGCATGGCATGTCCTGGCATGTCCTGGCATGTCCTGGCATGTTGTGGCGTGGCGTGGCGTGGCATGGCGTGGCGTGGCGCGGTGCGGCGCGGCGCGTCCCTACCTGTGGCGGTCGTGGCGCAGACGCTCAGTGCCAGGAGCACCCACGGGATCATCGCTGCCCGACGGCCCCAGCGCCACCAGCGCGGACTTTGGCCCCGGGGTGGGACAGGCGGACGGGGACACCGGGGGCACACGGAGGGGGGGGGACAGGGACACCCGGCCAGCGCAGGGGACGATGCCACCAGGGCACAGGGCAGGGGGTGATGCCACCAAGACGAGTCAGGGGACGATGCCACCCGGGCACAAGAGGGGACGATGCCACCAGGGTGTGGGGCAGGGGACGATGCCACCTGGGCACAAGAGGGGACGATGCCACCCGCGCACAGGGCAGGGGACGATGCCACCAGGACGAGTCGGGGACGATGCCACCCGGGCACAAGAGGGGACGATGCCACCAGGGTGTGGGGCAGGGGACGATGCCACCCGGGCACAGGGCAGGGGGTGATGCCACCAGGACGAGTCAGGGGACGACACCACCCGGGCACACATGGGGGGCCGATGCGGAACCGCGGGCACAGGTGGGCGCGGCCCCAGCACCTGCTGACCCCGGGGTTCCACGGCAACGTCCTCAAGGTCTACGTGGGCACCTTCAACCAGAGCACCCACGTCCTCACCTGGAACCAACCTCACCTGGAACCAACCTCACCTGGAACCCGTTCCTTACCTGGGACCCATCCTCACCTGGAACCAACCTCACCTGGAACCCGTTCCTTACCTGGGACCCATCCTCACCTGGAACCAACCTCACCTGGAACCCGTTCCTTACCTGGGACCCATCCTCACCTGGGACCCAACCTCACCTGGGCCCCATTCTCACCTGGAACCCAACCTCACCTGGAACCCAACCTCACCTGGAACCCATCCTCACCTGGAACCCATCCTCACCTGAGCCCTGTCTTCACCTGGGCCCCATCCTCACCTGGGACCCATTCTCACCTGGAACCCATCCTCACCTGGAGCGCATCCTCACCTGAGCCCCATCCTCACCTGGGCCCCATCCTCACCTGGGACCCATCCTCATCTGGAACCCATCCTCACCTGGAACCCAACCTCACCTGGAACCCGTCCTCACCTGGACCTCACCCTGCACCAAACCTGCACCCAGACCCCCACCCCACCCTGACCCACCTTGTCCCCCCATGGACACGTGACCCCACGTCCCCACCCCCGCCTCAGGCAGGCGAAGCAGCGAGTGGGCGTGGCCAAGCCGGGCCGTGGGCGTGGCCACCGCCTATGGGCGCTGCTTCCAGCCAAGCGCCGCGCGCTGATTGGCTCCGACGCGCGAGGGTGGGCGTGGCCAAGCCTGGCGGGCGCGGGGCGCGGGCGGGAGGGCGTGGTCACACCCAAGCGCCGCGCGCTGATTGGTTCCGACGCGCAAAGTGGGCGTGGCCAAGTAGTCACGGCGCGCCGCCACCGCCTGTGGGCGTGGTTACACCCAAGCGCCGCTCTCTGATTGGCTCCGACGCGCAGGGTTGGGCGTGGCTGTCACGTGACGCAGTCGGTGCCGCCGCGCTGTTATGGCGGCCGCGTCCGGTACGCGGGGACCGGGAAGAGGAGGGGGGGGGGGGGCGGCAAAAGGGGCCGGGGAGGACGGCGGGGGGGGGGGAGGAGGAGGAGCGGGGGACGGAACCCCTCCCCCCGCCGCTCTCCCGTGCCGAGGCCGCCGTTTACCGGGCGTCTCCCGTTAGAAACCGAGCGGCTCCTGGGCCGCAGCCCCGGGTACGGGAGCACGGGAGGACCGGGAGCGGAGGGGGAGGAGGAGGAGGAGGAGGAGCTGCGGCGCCGCCTCAAGTATTTCTTCATGAGCCCCTGCGATAAATACCGGGCCCGGGGACGGCGACCGGTGAAGCTGGGACTGCAGCTCGCTAAGATCTTGTTGGTTACCGTGCAGGTACCGGGGGCACCGGGGAGGGGGCTGGGGACACCGGGAATGGGAGGGGGGGAGACACCGGCGGGGATCGGGACACCGGAGAGGGGTTTGGGGACAACGGGACGGGGAGTTCGGGACACCGGGAGAGGGAATTGGGGACACCGGGACACCGGGAATGGGGGTGGGAGGAGGCACCGGAGGGGACCAGGGTACCGGGAATGGGGGGGGAGACACCGGAGGGGACCGGGACACCGGGACAGGGGACTTGGGACACCGTGACACCGAGAATGGGGGGGGGAGACACCGGAGGGGACCGGGACACCGGGACAGGAGTTTGGGGACACCGGGGCACCGGGAATGGGGGTGGGAGGAGGCACCGGAGAGGACCGGGACACGGAGGGGGTGGGGGGGTGGCCTGGGGACACCGGGACACCGGGAGGGAGGAGCCCGTGGGCTTGGGGACACCGGGAATGGGGGACTGGGACACCGGGGGGGGGGGGGTTGGGGACACTGGGACACCGGGGGGGGGAGGGGAGGGGGGGTTGGTGGCTCCGTCCCTGGGTGGAAAATCCGAGGGAGCTCCAGGCTTTGGTCACGAGGGGAGGAGGAAACGGCGGCGGGTGACAAGGACAGCGTCCCTCCCCTGGTCACGGGGGGACACGAACGTGTCCCATCCCCTCGTCAAGGTGGGACATGGACGTGTCCCCAAGGAGGTCATCCATCCCCTGGTCGTGGTGGGACACGCGTGTCCCCAAGGAGATCATCCATCCCCTGGTCACGGTGGGACACGCGTGTCCCCAAGGAGATCATCCACGCCCTGGTCGTGGTGGGACACGCGTGTCCCTGTCCCTGAGGAGTTCATCCACGCCCTGGTCGTGGTGGGACACGCGTGTCCCCAAGGAGATCATCCACGCCCTGGTCGTGGTGGGACACGCGTGTCCCTGAGGAGATCATCCATCCCCTGGTCACGGTGGGACACGCGTGTCCCCAAGGAGATCATCCATCCCCTGGTCACGGTGGGACACGCGTGTCCCCAAGGAGATCATCCATCCCCTGGTCACGGGGTGGGACACGCGTGTCCCCAAGGAGATCATCCACGCCCTGGTCATGGTGGGACGTGTCCCTGTCCCCAAGGAGGTCGTCTGTCCCCTGGGGGCGGTGGGACATCCACCAACTTAAGTCTTTTTGGGGCGAGCAGGTAGAGACGGGGCGAACCTCGGCGCTGGGCTGGTTGTCCCTTGTCTCCTTGGGGTCACCCACGTGTGGGACGATGACGTTTTGCCTCCCGGGAGCGTTTTTGGGGCGAAACGGCTGCGTTTTGGGCCGTGGTGGCAGTTCTTGATGGAGTCACCGGGGTGGGGTTTGATGGTGGTCTCCGTCGTCCCTCAGCTCATCCTCTTCGGGCTGAGCAACCAGATGGTGGTGACCTTCAAGGAGGAGAACACCATCGCCTTCAAACACCTCTTCCTCAAGGACTACGTGGACGGGGTGGACGATTCCTACGCCGTCTACACCCAACGCGACCTCTACGACCACATGTTTTACGCCGTGGAGAAGGTGGGATCCACCGACGGCTTGGGGACCACGGAGGTGGCTTGGGGAAGGGTCACCTCCAACCGCTGAGGACATCTCCTTCTCCAGTACTTGGCCATTCCCAACGAGACCATCGGCCGCTACGCCTACGTGCGGGGCCAGAGCGGTGGCAACGGCTCGGCGCTCACGTTGTGCCAACAGTACTACAGGAAAGGACGCATCGATCCGGCCAACGACACCTTCAACATTGACCCCAAGATTGTCACAGGTGGGGTTTGGCCGCGGTGGGGCTGAGTTCTCCTGCCCCGTGGCCACCGTGAAGCCCGAAGAGATCTTTGTGGCCATCACGGGAGGCTTTTTGCTCCTCGACTTGGGCTTGAGAAGGTTCAAGGGATCTGTGATGGCTTTGGGCTTCCCTGAAGGAGCTTCTCCGTCCTCGTAGACTGCCTGGGAGTGGACCCTGAGGACCCCCAGCCGCTTCCACCCGAGCTGGACCGCACCTACAAGAACTTCACCCTCAAGTTCCACAAGTAATCGTTGGCGCCTTCCATGGAATCCAGGCCATCCCGGTGGTGGGGGGACGCGTGGGGTTGAGTTTGGGGGGGACGCGTGGGGTTGAGTTTGAGGGGATGCGTGGGGTTTGAGGGCACCTTGGAGTCTGCTGATGACCCCAAGCGTTGGAGGGAAGAGGTGGCATCCAGAGGGACCTGGGCAGGGTGGAGAGGTAGGACCAGACCAGACCAAGGGCGAGGTCCTACACAAAATCAGGGCCATCCCAAATCCAGGCTGGGTGGAAAACGGTTTGGGGAGCAGCTCTGGGAAGAACTTGGGGCGCTGGGAGAGGAGAAGCTCCAGGTGGACCAACGCTCAGAGCTTGGAAAGTCCAAAAGTGGTGGGAGCAGAGGGGGAGGGAGGGGGTTCTGCCCCTCTGCTCCGCTCGGGGGAGACCCCACCTGCAGCCCCGGGTCCAGCTCTGGAGTCCTCAGGGCAGGAAGGAGCTGGAGCTGTTGGAGCGAGGCCAGAGGAGGCCACGGAGATGCTGTGAGGGCTGGAGAACCTCCCGTGTGAGGCCAGGCTGGCAGAGCTGGGGTTGTCCAGCCTGGAGAGGAGAAGGCTGTGGGGAGAGCTTGGAGCAGCTTCCAGGAGGGAAAGGGGCTCCAGGGAAGCTGGGGAGGGGCTCTGGCTCAGGGAGTGCAGGGATGGGACGAGGGAAGGGTTTGGAGCTGCGAGAGGGGAGATGGAGCTGAGACCTTGGGGAGCAATGTTCTCCTGGGAGGGTGGGGAGGCCCTGGCCCAGGGTGCCCCGAGCAGTGGTGGCTGCCCCATCCCTGGAGGTGCCCAAGGCCAGGTTGGATGGGGCTTGGAGCCCCCTGAGCCAGTGGGAGGGGTCCCTGCCCATGGGGGTGGAGCTGGATGGGCTTTGAGGTCCCTTCCAACCCAACCCATCCCATGAGTCCCTGAGCTCCGAGAAGTTGAGCCCCGTCTGCTCCAACGGCGCGGCTGCATCTGCAGGACTTGACCTTGGGCCACCAGAACGCCCCCAAGAAGCGGAACAACGTTTCAGGAAGGGCAAAACAACCCCCACCGCGGGTGTTGCAGAAGACTTGTGGTTCCTCCACGCCAGCTCCGTGGCCGACGCCGGTGGAGCCGAGGTCGGAAAGCTGGCGCTTCGTTGCGCAACCTCAGCGCTTTCACATCTCCCTCAGCACGAGGGTGGCTCGGTTTGGATCCCAAGAGCCGTTTCTCAACCCGACGCGGGTGATTTCCATCCTGGCAGAAGGTTCCACCACCGGGAATTCTCCACCTTGAGGTCCCGACTCAACCCTCACCCAGAGCCAACGCTGATGGGATCTCATAAACCTCATGGAATGATGGCATGGGTTGGGTTGGAAGGGACCTCCAAGCCCATCCGGTGCCACCCCGTGTCATGGGCAGGGGCACCTCCTACTGGGTCAGGGGGCTCCAAGCC
This sequence comes from Neomorphus geoffroyi, assembly GCA_033558235.1. Lineage (NCBI taxonomy): Eukaryota > Metazoa > Chordata > Aves > Cuculiformes > Neomorphidae > Neomorphus > Neomorphus geoffroyi. The sequence continues at coordinate 131,286 of JAUMJM010000118.1, forward strand.
CCATCCAGCCTGGCCTTGGGCACCTCCAGGGATGGGATCTGGGGGCTCTGGTTGACGTCAAGTTGGATTCATGGAACCATGGGATGATCCAGTGCCACCCGGTGCCATGGGCAGGGGCACCTCCCACTGGGTCAGGGGGCTCCAAGCCCCATCCAACCTGGCCTTGGGCACCTCCAGGAATGGGGCAACCACCGCTGCAGTAGACGTGGCTCCAACCTCCTCCAAGCACAATTCGTGGTCGGTGGGGCAGGTTGGCAACCGTTGGCTCCTCTAAAGCTGGAGGCAACCTATCCTGGGGTTCCACCACCCCCAGAGAAGGTGTTCACCCCCTCCATGCTGGTTGTTTGACTCCAAGCGTCAGGTTTTGGGAGGTTTAGTGGGAGTGGGACAACCTGGTCAAGGCCCAGGAGAAGGAATAACGACCACCCCGTCCCGCAGACTCATCAACGTCACCATCCAGTTCAAGCTGAAAGCCATCAACATCCAAACCATCATCAACAACGAGATCCCCGACTGCTACACCTTCACCATCACCGTGAGTGCGTTGGCTCCTCCTCAACTCGGGTTGACCCGGTTGAGTTGTGCCATGGTGGCAACGTCCTCCGAGGGCTTGGAGGGACCGGGTATGGGTGGGATTCCTGCTGGGGGTCCTTTTGGGCGTGGTGGCCATCGTCCTTGTCCTCCCCAGATCACGTTTGACAACAAGGCGCACAGCGGCCGGGTGAAAATCCACCTGGACAACCGGGCTGACATCAAGGAGTGCAAAGATCCCAGCGTTACTTTCGGGCGAGGTGGGGAGGTGGGATCTTCACCCTGGTGGGCTCGGGGTGCTCCTGGCTTGGGCTGGTGAGGAAGAACCACCACGTCTCTTGTAGGGGACAACTCCTTCCGGCTGTTCTTCGACGTCGTCGTCATCCTCGTCTGCTCGCTCTCCTTCGTCCTCTGCGCCCGTTCCATCATCCGGGGGCTGATGCTTCAGCACGTGAGTGGTGGCACGTGGGGCTTCGTCCACAGCGTAAGCGGTGGGGGCGGCCGTGGGGTCGTGGACTTATGGGATCCTTGAGGCTGGAAAAGCCCTCTCAGCTCATCCAGTCCAACCTTCAGTCCAGCTCGTCCAAACCCCGTCCCCAGCTGCCGCATCTCCATGGGTTTTGAACCCCACCAGGGATGGAGGCTCCAAGACTTCACCACCCCTTCCGTAAAGGAACCTTTCCCAACATCCAACCTAAACCTGCCCAGGTGCCGCTTGAGGCCATCTCCTCCCATCCCACCGCTCGCTCCTTGGCAGCAGAGCCCAGCCCCCACCTCACCACAACCTCCAGGAGCTGCGGAGAGCCAGGAGGTCTCACCTCCTCCAGACCAAACCCCCCCCAGGTCCCTCAGCCCCTTCCCTGGTTCTCCAGCCCCTTCCCAGCTCCGTCCCCTTCTCCGGACGCTCCACCCCCTCAGTGTCCTCCTTGGAGGGACCCAAACCTGACCCCAGGATTCGAGGTGCGGCCGAGTCCACGGGGACGATCCCATCCCTGCTCCTGGTGGCCACCCCATGGCTGAGCCAAGCCAGGATGCTGGTGGCCTTCTTGGCCACCTGGGCCACTGCTGGCTCGTGTTCACCCACTCTTGACCAACACCCCCAGGTCCTTCTCCTCCAGCACCTTTCCAGCTCCTCCCCAAGCCTGGAGCTGCCTGGGGTTGGTGGGACCCAAGTGAAGAACCCACCACTTGGCCTTGGTGACCCCCATCCCGTTGGTCTCAGCCCACGGATCCAGCCTGGCCAGATCCCTCTGGAGATGTTCCTCACCCTCCAACCCATGGATCCAGCCTGCCCAGATCCCTCTGTAGATGTTCCTCACCCTCCAACCCATGGATCCAGCCTGGCCAGATCCCTCTGGAGATGTTCCTCACCCTCCAACCCATGGATCCAGCCTGCCCAGATCCCTCTGGAGATGTTCCTCACCCTCCAACCCATGGATCCAGCCTGACCTGATCCCTCTGGAGATGTTCCTCACCCTCTAACCCATGGATTCACCCTTCCAATCCCTCTGGAGACCCTTCCTGCCCTTCAGCAGATCCACGCTGCCACCCAACTTGGTGCCACCTGCAAACTGAGGGAGCATTTGACCCCCAGGGTTTTGGAGGAGGCCCTTTCCCTACGGAGATGCTCGTTCCAAGCTGGGGGCGCAAAGCTCTCCGGGTGGTGGTGGCTGAAGGACCTCCTTTCTCCACCCCGTGCAGGAGTTCAGCCGGTTCTTCCAGCGCCGTTACAACCAGAGCGTGTGTCTGTCCGACCGCATGGAGTTCCTCAACGGTTGGTACATCCTCCTGGTCATCAGCGACGTCCTCACCGTGCTGGGCACCATCATGAAGATCGGCATCGAGTCCAAGGTATGGAGACACCTGGAGAGGGTTTTTTCCAGGTCCTGGAGTTGCTCCCGTGGGTGTCCCCGTGCTCCTGGAAGGGGACACGGGGTGGCTTCCCTCTTGCCACACGCAACAGCCGCCTCTGGGCGCTGACGGGGACCTGGTGAAGCTGTCCCAGATGCCTTCAGAGCCCTCACGATGGGTTGGGGGACAAACGACCCTCCTGAGGGTCTCACAAAGGGGTCCAGGCCCAGGTGGGACCCCGAAACCTCCTTCCTCTTTGGGACAAGGAGGTGGCAACAAAGGGACAGGCAAGGTCCTCTCTGGTCACCATGGTGGGGCTTGGGGCTCTGGGATGTCACTCGCCACGAGCTTGGGGCTGGGGTGGGGGCTTCTGGGGTGGCGTTGAGGACTTTGGGGTGGGACTTGAGGACTCTGGGGACAGCGTTGGTGGCTCTGGGGGTGACGCTGGGGACTCCGGGGATCTTAGAGTCATGGAACCATGGGATGGGTTGGGTTGGAAGGGACCTCCAAGCCCATCCAGCTCCAACCCCATGGGCAGGGACCCCTCCCACCGGATCAGGGGACTCCAAGCTCCATCCCACTTGGCCTTGGGCACCTCCAGGGATGGGGACAGCCACCACTCCCCTGGCACCCTGGGCCACCACCCTCAGCGTGAAGAATTTCTTCCTGATGTCCAACCTAAACCCTCCCCCTTCCAGTTTAACCCCTGTCCCCCTCGTCCCATCACTCCACGCCCTTGGAAAACGTCCCTCCCCAAGGTGTCGGGGACTCCAGGGACAGCGTTGGCCGTTCCTCAGGCCGTGCCACCTCTGTCCCTGCAGAACTTCGCCAGCTACGACGTGTGCAGCATCCTGCTGGGCACCTCCACCCTGCTGGTCTGGGTCGGGGTCATCCGCTACCTCACCTTCTTCCAGAAGTACAACGTGAGTGCCACCACGGAGGTCACCTGGGAGCCGAAGGGGACAATTCCCGGGGGTGGAGGGTGGCCTGGATGAGCTTGGACTCATCTCCACCTTGGCACCCTCTCGGCTGAAGGACGGGGGTTGATCCCACCTGGTTTTCCTCCTCCAGATCCTCATCGTCACCTTGAGGGTGGCTCTACCCAACGTCATCCGCTTCTGCTGCTGCGTGGCCGTCATCTACCTGGGCTACTGCTTCTGCGGGTGGATCGTCCTGGGCCCGTACCACGTCAAGGTGCTTCTCCTCAACGCTCGGGGTGGCCTTCAACGAGGCCAAGTGTTGGGTCATCCGCTTGGGTCACACCAAGCCCATCAACGCTCCGGGCTTGGGGAAGAGCAGGAGGAGAAGGACCTGGGGGTGTTGGTCAAGAGCGGGTGAACACGAGCCAGCAGTGGCCCAGGTGGCCAAGAAGGCCACCAGCATCCTGGCTTGGCTCAGCCATGGGGTGGCCACCAGGAGCAGGGATGGGATCGTCCCCGTGGACTCGGCCGCACCTCGAATCCTGGGGTCAGGTTTGGGTCCCTCCAAGGAGGACATTGAGGGGGTGGAGCGTCCGGAGAAGGGGACGGAGCTGGGAAGGGGCTGGAGAACCAGGGAAGGGGCTGAGGGACCTGGGGGGGGTTTGGTCTGGAGGAGGTGAGACCTCCTGGCTCTGCGCAGCTCCTGGAGGTTGTGATGAGGTGGGGGCTGGGCTCTGCTGCCAAGGAGCGAGCGGTGGGATGGGAGGAGATGGCCTCAAGGTGCACCTGGAAAGGTTAGGTTGGATGTTGGGAAGATTCCTTATGGAAAGGGTGGTGGAGCCTTGGAAGAGGCTGCTCAGGGCAGTGGTGGAGCCTCCATCCCTGGAGGGGTTCAAAACCCGTGGAGATGCGGCTGAAGGGTCGGTTTGGATGAGCTGAGAGGGCTTTTCCAACCTCAAGGATTCCGTGAGTCCCGATTCCACGGCCGTCCCCACCGCTTACGCTGTGGAGAAGCCCCACGTGCCACCACCCCTGGAGGGGTTCAAACATGGGGAGATGAGGTGCCCAGGGCTGGTTTGGTGGTGGAACGGGGACGGTTGGACTTGATGACCTCAAAGGTCTTTCCAACCCAACGATTCTACGAGTCTCCACCTCTTTGGATTTGGGAGAAGACTTTGGTGGGACAGGTCCGTGTTTCGGTAGCACGGGTTGAACGCGCCGCCGCTCTTCACCGCGTTGTGGACACCCAGGCTGTTGGGAAGCCCTTGCTTCCAACCGAGGAGCTCCCAGCCCGGTGGTGGAAGGGGGACGTGGTGGCCTGGGTTGCTTCTCGAGCTCTTTGTCACTCCCGTCGCAGTTCCGCTCCCTTTCCATGGTGTCCGAGTGCCTCTTCTCGCTCATCAACGGGACGACATGTTCGTGACCTTCGCCGAGATGCAGCAGAACAGCTACTTGGTGTGGCTCTTCAGCCAGATCTACCTGTACACCTTCATCAGCCTCTTCATCTACATGGTCCTCAGCCTCTTCATCGCCCTCATCACCGGCTCCTACGAGACCATCAAGGTGAGACCTTGGGTTTAAGTGAAGCTTCACGGACCTCGTCTTGGGGGAAGAATCCGGATCCTCTTCTCTGGAGGATTCGCCTTCCCAGGGATTCACCTTCCCAGAGGAACCTGGATGGGGTGGAGAGGTGGGACCATAGGAACCGCGTGAGGTTCCACCAAGCCAAGGGCAAGGTCCTACGTCGGGGCGATGCCAAGTGCAAATCCTGGGTGGAGAATGGGTTGGGAGCAGCCCTGAAGAGGAGGACTTGGGGTGGAGGAGGATGGGGTGGAGGAGGATGGGGGTGGAGGAGGATGGGGGTGGAGGAGGATGGGGAGGAGGAGGATGGGGGAGAGGAGGATGGGGAGGAGGAGGATGGGGAGGAGGAGGAGGAGGAGGAAGAGGAGGAGGAGGAAGAGGAGGAGGAGGAAGAGGAGGAGGACTTGGACTGGAGGAGGAGGATGAGGAGGAGGAGAAGGACTTGGACTGGAGGAGGAGGACGAGGAGGAGGAGAAGGACTTGGGCTGGAGGAGGAGGACGAGGAGGAGGAGAAGGACTTGGGGTGGAGGAGGAGGAGGAGGAGGAGGAGGACTTGGGGTGGAGGAGGAGGAGGAGGGTGAGGATGAGAAGGACTTGGGGTGGAGGAGGAGGAGGAAGAGGAGGACTTGGGGTGGAAGAGGAGGCGAAGCTGCCCAGGAGCCACCAAAGTGACCTCGCAGCCCAGAAAGCCCAACCAGATCCTGGGAGCAGCAGGACAAGGGGTGGATTCTGCCCCTCTGCTCCGCTCGGGCAGACCCCACCTGGAGCCCCGGGTCCAGCTCTGGAGGCCTCAGGGCAGGAAGGAGCTGGAGCTGTTGGAGCGAGGCCAGAGGAGGCCACGGAGATGCTGGGAGGGCTGGAGAACCTCCCTTGTGAGGCCAGGCTGGCAGAGCTGGGGTTGTCCAGCCTGGAGAGGAGAAGGCTGTGGGGAGAGCTTGGAGCAGCTTCCAGGAGGGAAAGGGGCTCCAGGGAAGCTGGGGAGGGGCTCTGGCTCAGGGAGTGCAGGGATGGGACGAGGGGAAGGGTTTGGAGCTGCGAGAGGGGAGATGGAGCTGAGATCTTGGGGAGCAATGTTCTCCTGGGAGGGTGGGGAGGCCCTGGCCCAGGGTGCCCCGAGCAGCGGTGGCTGCCCCATCCCTGGAGGTGCCCAAGGTCAGGTTGGATGGGGCTTGGAGCCCCTGACCCAGTGGGAGGGGTCCCTGCCCATGGGGGTGGCACTGGGTGGCTTTGGGGTCCCTTCCGACCCAACCCCTCGGTGGCTCCGTGGTGTCCTTGTCCCCAGCACCAGTGCGAGGGCGCGGTGCCCGTGTCCCACCTCCACGCCTACATCGCCCAGTGCCAGGACAGCCCCAAGTCGGGCAAATATCGCCGCGACAGCGCCACGGCCTGCGCCCTCCTGTGCTGCTGCGAGCGGTGAGTGGGCACTGTCACCCCGTGTCACATCCCCTCCCCCGTGTCACACATCCCCCCCGTGTCACACCCCCCCCCCATGTGTCACCTCCCCCCCGTGTCACACACACACACACCCCCATGTCACCCTCCCCTTCCCGTGTCACATCCCCCCCCCCGTGTCACATCCCCCCCCCCCGTGTCACATCCCCCCCCCCGTGTCACGATCCCCCCCCCCCCGTGTCACACACACCCCCCCTGTGTCACCTCCCCCCGTGTGTCACACCCCCCCGTGTCACACACACAACCCCCCCCGTGTGTCACCTCCCCCCTGTGTCACACCCCCCCGTCACACACACACACCCCCTGTGTCACACCCCCCCGTGTCACCCTTGTCCCCATGTCCCCCTCTCTGTCCCCTACGGAGCTGTTCCCTCCCCCGTCACTCCTTGTGTCCCCTCTGTCCCCCCATCGCTCTCCATGTCCCCCGTGTCCCCTCTGTCCCCCCTCCCCGTGTCCCCTCTGTCCTTCCCCATGTCCCCCCTCCCCATGTCCCCTCTCCCTGTGTCCCCCCCGTGTCCCCCCTGCCCCCCCGTGTCCCCTCTGTCCCCCTGTCCCTCCTCATGTCCCTGTGTCCCTCCATCCCTCCCCGTGTCCCCTCTCCCCGTGTCCCCCCCTTGTCCCCCCGTGTCCTGGGGTGGGGGGGGGGGGCTCCCTTTCCCCCCCTCCTGGCTCTCAGTCGTCCCCCCCCCCCCCCCTTGTCCCCAAGTGACCCCGTGTCCCCCCAGGGCTGCTCTGCCGGACAACGCTCTGCTCGTCAACTGATGGAGAATCCTCGTCGGGGACCTCGGGGACCTTGGGGACCTCGGGGACCTTCAGGAACCGCAGCCCCCGTGCCCCCCCCACCCCTTTTAATTTATTTTATCGCCTGCTTTTAACGACTCGGGGTCCCCCTGGGGTGACCGAGGTGGTGCCCGCGTGTCCCCCCCCGGGCACCTGGCCGGACCCTTTGGCACCTCCTGGTTCTTGGTGGACCTTGGCATCGCTGCTGCCCTCGACCTGAGCCCTCGACCCCACGGACGTGTTTTTGGGGGGCACCTTGGAGCTCGGGGACCCCACGCACGTGTTTTTGGGGGGCACCTTGGAGCTCGGGGACCCCACGGATGTGTTTTGGGGGGCAACCTGGAGCTCGGGGACCCCGTGGACGTGTTTTGGGGGCACCTTGGAGCTTGGGACCCCACGGATGTGTTTTGGGGGGCAACCTGGAGCTTGGGACCCCATGGACGTGTTTTGGGGGGCACCTTGGAGCTTGGACCCCACGGACGTGTTTTGGGGGCACCTTGGAGCTCGGGGACCCCGTGGACGTGTTTTGGGGGGGCACCTTGGGGCTTGGGACCCCGTGGACGTGTTTTGGGGGGCACCTTGGGGCTTGGGGACCCCACGGACGTGTTTTGGGGGGCACCTTGGACCCCTGTGACCCTAAAGATCTGGTTTGGGGGACACCCTGGTGCCCTGTGACTCTGTGGACGTGTTTTGGGGGGCACCTTGGAGCTTGGGGACCCCACGGCCACGTCAGGTCCCCATCCCTGTCCTTGTCCCCAAGCCCTGGGGGGGGGGGTGCTGCCACCCTGGGGTGCCCTGGGGACAGGAGTGCCCTGGGGGAGGTGCTGCCACCCTGGGGACAGGGGTGGCTGTGGGTGCCACCTCCCATGGGGACAGGGGTGCCCTGGGGGGGGGGGTGCTGCCACCCTGGGGTGCCCTGGGGACAGGGGTGGCTGTGGGTGCACCACCCATGGGGACAGGGGTGCCCTGGGGGGGGGGGTGCTGCCGCCCTGAGGTGCCCTGGGGGTGGGTACGGTCACCCTGGGGACAGGGGTGCCCTGTGGGGCCATGGGTGCTGCCACCCTTGGGGTGCCTGAGGCTCAAGGAAGGGGTGGTGTTGGCACCCTGGGGTGCCCTGGGGACAGGGGTTGCCCTGGGGGAGGGGGGGTGCTGCCACCCTGGGGACAGGGGTGCCCTGGGGGGGGGGGGGTGCTGCCAGCCTGGGGACAGGGGTGCCCTGGGGGGGGGCTGCTGCCACCCTGGGGTGCCCTGGGGGTGGGTACGGTCACCCTGGGGACAGGGGTGCCCTGTGGGGCCGTGGGTGCTGCCACCCTTGGGGTGCCCTAAGGCTCAAGGAAGGGGTGGTGTTGGCACCCTGGGGTGCCCTGGGGACAGGGGTGCCCTGGAGGGGGGGTGCTGCCACCCTGGGGTGCCCTGGGGACAGGGGTGCCCTGGAGGGGGGGTGCTGCCACCCTGGGGTGTCCTGGGGACAGGGGTGCCCTGGGGGGGGGGTGCTGCCACCCTGGGGTGTCCTGGGGACAGGGGTGCCCTGGGGGGGGGGTGCTGCCACCCTGGGGTGCCCTGGGGGACAGGGGTGCCCTGGGGGGGGTGTGCTGCCACCCCGGGATCCCCCTGGGGGACAGCGCTGCGGGTGCCCCCCCTGCCCTCACATTTGCCCCCCCCCCCCCCCTCAATCTCCCAAGATGGCGCCAGGGCGGGCCCTGCTCCCCCCCCGCCCCCGGTCCCGCCACACCCAAGATGGCGCCCGCGCTCTCGCTGAGGCCTTTGTTACTCTTGACCTTCCCAACATGGCGGCCGCGCCGCGCCGCGCGCTCCGGGGGGACGCGACGCGTGACGTCATCGCCGCAACGGGCGGGGCGGCTTGAAAGGGAGCGGGAGCGCGCGCCGGGGCCGCGGGGAGCGCTGGGAGCGGAGCGGTGAGGGGGGGGGCGGGGGGGGCGGGGGGCGCGAACCCCGGGGGGGGCAATAGTGAGGGGGAACGCGTTTGGGGGGGCCCGGGGGGGGGGGGCGGGGGGGCAGAACCGGTCGGGGGGGGCAATAACGGAGGGGGGGGGGTATCGGCCCCCCCAGGGGGCAGCAATGGGCGGGGGGGGGGGGGCAACGGCTTTGGGGGGGGGCAGGTTGGAATTGGGGGGGCAGTTTGGGGGCGCTGGGGGGGGGGGGCAGAACCGGTCTGGGGGGGGATTTGGGGGGGCCTGGGGGAGGGGGAGGTGTGGTTTGGGGGGGGAATTGGGGGGGGCAACGGTTTTGGGGGGGGCAGGGTTTTTGGGGGGGGCCTGGGGGAGGGGGGAGGGGGCAGGTGTGGTTTGGGGGGGGAAATTGGGGGGGCAATAAGGGGGGGGCAGAAACCGGTTGGGGGGGATTTTGGGGGGGGGCCTGGGGGAGGAGGGGGGCAGCATTTTTGGGGGGGCCTGGGGGAGGGGGGCAGGTGTGGTTTGGGGGGGGCAGCGGTTTTGGGGGGGGCCTGGGGGAGGGGGGAGATTTGTTTTGGGGGGGGGGGAATTGGGGGGGGGGGCAGTAAATGGGGGGGGGGCAATAAAGGGGGGGCAGTAACCGGTCGGGGGGGGGAATTTGGGGGGGGGCATGAGGTGGGGGGGGGGGCAGCATCAGCCCCCCCCCCCCAGTTCGGTCACCCCATGGGGGGGGCAGCGGTCACCTCCGGGGGGGGGAAGTTGTCACTCACAGTGGTGGCACTTGTCACCCCCGGGGGGGGTGGGGGGGGGCAGTTGTCACCTCTGAGGGTGGCACCGCCCCCCCCCCCCCCGCAAGCTGGGTGCTGGCTCGGTGTCACCGCGCTTGGCTGTGTCCCCTGCCCCCCCCCGCCCCCCCCCCCTCAGGGGACAGACGTGCCAGGCTCGGTGACGTCCCCGCTGCCACCACCGTCCCCTCGCCAGGGCGTCCTTGGCAAGGGACGGTGGGGACACGGGGGGGGGGGACACACACAAACACCAGGGCTGGCAGTGCCACCGCTGCTTGGGGACCCTTGGTTGGGGGGGGGGGACATTGGTGACATCAGGGTGACACTGGTGACATCGGTGCCAACCCTGCGGTCGCCAAGGCTGTCGCAACCCCTGCCACCGCTTCCTCTCCTCACCGGGGCCCAAGTGGGGGGGGGGAGGGCACAATAAGGTCCCCAAGGAGGTGACACTGAAGTTCCTTCTCAGCCTCTTGGTGTCACCGAGCAACCTTGGGGGACACCTTGGGGGACACCTTGGGCCACCACGGCCCCCCCATCGTGCAGCAAAGAGGGACCAAACCCAACCCCTGGTGGGGTTCTTCCCCTCCACCCCCTTGATGTCACCTTGTCCGCTGTCCCCTCGGTGCCACCTCGTTGTCCCCTGTCTCTCGGTGGGCCACCGAGGTCCCCCACGTCCCCTCACTTTCTGCCCGTTCCCCCCCCCGTTTCCGCAGGGTTTTGGGTGGGTGACGCCCCGGTGACGCCCCGCGGCCACCATGGGGCAGAGCGAGTCGGAGCCGCAGGAGGACACGGAGGTGGGGGTTGTCACCTCTGCATGGGTGGGGGGGGGGACACAGACGGACACACAGTGTCACCCGCAAAAAAAAAAAGCTCTGTCCCCACCCCTGGGGACACCTCGGAGTGCTCAGCTGTCCCCTTGTCCCCTCCTCCCCAGGCCACCTTGCTGACGGCCCGTGCTGCCCAGGTTCTTCAGCGAGGAGCCCTTCCCCACCGCACGGTGAGCGCCCAGGGGACACCAAGGTGTCCTCGTGTCCCCCAGGGGACACAAACGTGTCCCCAAAGCCCCAAGGGGACAACGTCCTGGTCCCCAGAGCTGACGAGCACCCAACGGGACACAAACGTGTCCCCACGGCCTTGGGGACAACTTCTCGATCCCTGATGGTGTTGAGCACAAGGAGACACGAGCTTGTCCCCATGTCCCCAAGGGACGGTGTCCTGGTCCCCAACGCTGCTGAGCACCCCAAGGAGACACAAACGCGTCCCCGTGTCCCCAGGGGACACCATCCTGGTCACCAATGCTGTTGAGAACCCCAAGAGGACATGGACCCATCCCCATGTCCTTGGGGACACCACCCTCATCTCCACGCTGTCGAGCCCCTCCCACCCCTCCGTGTCACCAAGGTGGTGGTGCCATCGGTCACCCTGGGGGACACTGGAGACAACGTGGGGACCTCCTCTTCCTCCGCAGGTCCTGTGGGTGATTCTCGGCCTCGGGCTCTTCACCCGTCATCACCGCCGCCATCGTGGTCCTCGTCCGCCGGCTGCGCCTCAAGAGTGAGTGACACCACGGTGGTGGCCTTGGGGACAGGGGAGGGGACAAGGGCTGTGCCTTGGTGACCCATCCCCATCGTTGTCCCCAGAAACGCCCGCTCAGGGGCCACCAAAATATCGCTTCCGCAAGCGGGACAAGATGCTCTTCTACGGCCGCAAGATCATGCGCAAGGTGACGCTCAAGGTGGCATCTGGGGTGGCTTCGTGGTTGGCACCATGTGCTGACAAACCCCCATCTGGTTGTCCCCAACCCCCAGGTGTCCCAATCCACCTCGTCCCTGGTGGACACCACCATCTCCAACACCTCGCGGGCCCCGCATGAAGAAGAAGCTCAAGATGCTCAACATCGCCAAAAAAGTGAGGAGCCACCGGCGTTGGGAGGTGGTGGTGGTGGTGGTGGTGGCCCCTGTCCCCACGTCACCTGGTTGTCCCCAAGGCTCCTAGCGCATCCAGAAGGAGCTGCCCACGCTGCAGAGGAAGGAACCTCCCCCCCTCGGTGCTGGAAGCCGACTTGACCGAGTTCGACGTGGGCCAACTCCCATCTGCCCTCCGAGGTCCTCTACATGCTCAAGAACGTCCGGTGAGGAACGTCCGGTGGTGCATCAGGGTCCACCCCCAGGTGATCAGGGTCCACCCCCAGGTGTGAGGGTGCATCTCCAGGTGATCAGGGTCCACCCCCCCAGGTGTGAGGGTCCATCTCCAGGAGATCGGGATCCACCCCCAGGTGTGAGGGTCCATCTCCAGGAGATCGGGATCCACCCCCAGGGTGTGAGGATCCATCTCCAGGAGATCAGGGTCCATCTCAGGTGATCAGGGTCCACCCCCAGGTGTGAGGGTCCATCTCCAGGTGATCAGGCTCCGTCTCCAGGAGATGAGGGTCCATCTCCAGGAGATCAGGATCCACCGCCAGGGTGTGAGGGTCCATCTCCAGGAGATCGGGATCCACCCCCCTAGGTGTGAGGATCCATCTCCAGGAGATCAGGATCCACCCCCAGGAGATCAGATCCACCCCAGGAGATCAGGGTCCACCCCCAGGTGTGAGGATCCATCTGCAGGTGATCAGGCTCCGTCTCAAGGAGATCAGGGTCCATCTTCAGGAGATCAAGATCCACCCCCAGGTGTGAGGGTCCGTCTCCAGGAGATCAGGATCCACCCCAGGAGATGAGGACCCACCCCCAGCATCACAATTTGCTCCCAAGCTCAGGACCCAACCCTGGAGACCCCTCTGGAAGAGGACCCCGGAGCACCAGGCTGAAGGACGCTCTGGTGGTGGATCCTGAGGACCAGCCCAGGTCCTGGTGGGCTCTGTGTCACCTCCCTGTCCCAGTCCTCGTCCCTGCAGGGTTCTGGGCCACTTCGAGATGCCCCTTGTTATCCTGGAGCTCTGCAAGCACATGGTGTTCCACCAATACCAACAAGGTGACTACGTCTTCCCGACCCGGCCAACCCGACACCAGCATCTACGTCCTGCAGGACGGGAAGTTGGAGCTGTTCCTCACCGAGCCGGTGAGGGGACAACGAGGTGGGGACGAGCTTGGGACAACGGGACGTTGGAAGGAACCAAAGGGCTTTGATCTTCTCAGGATGGACGGAGACGGTGATGAAGGAGGTGTTTCCTGGGGACAGCGTGCACAGCCTGCCTCAGCATCCTCGACGTCATCACGGTGCGGGCACCGTCCCCAACATCCGGGGACCGGGTTTGGGTTGTCCCCAAAGCCTCCAAACCTGGTTGTGGTTGTCCCCAAGCCTCCAAACCTGGTTGTGGTTGTCCCCAAAGCCTCCAAACCTGGTTGTGGTTGTCTCCAAACCTTCCCAGGGTGGTTGTGTGGCCGTCCCAAGCTCCTCCAGCCCCCAGCTACCACCGTCCCCCCCCCATCCCTGACCAAGAAGGACCTCCCCGTCCCGCCAAGGCCACCGACGCTGTCTCGTGTCTCCTAGGGCCACCAACGCCCGTAACCGGACCAATGTGTGCCCGGGCTGGCCGTGGACTCCACCGTGCTCCGCTTGCCCATCGAAGCCTTCTCGGCCGTCTTCGAGAAGTACCCCGAGAGCTTGGTGCGGGTGGTTCAGGTGAGTCGGGGGCACCACCAGGAGGTCCTTTGGGGTGGCCGGAGACCACTGATGGCTTCTCCTCCCCGCCCACCCCCCCCGTAGATCATCATGGTGCGCCTCCAGCGTGTGACCTTTTTGGCTTTGCACAACTACCTTGGGTTGACCAACGAGCTCTTCAGCCACGTGAGTTGGTGGCAAGCGTTGGGGTGGGGGTCAGGTGGCATCTGGACCCTCTTCGTCACCGTTGACGTCCTCCAGGACATGCAATCGCTGCGGCTCTTCCCCCAACCCGGCCACCCCACCCGCACCAGCCCCGTCCGCCACGGCAAGAGAGGACTCGGTGGTGTCGATGAGGGCAAGGAACCAGGTAAGAACCACGCTGGAGGCGTCCAGGACCTCCAGGCTTGTCCCACCACCACCACCACCACCACGATGGGTTCTTGGCTGCTGCGTGCTCAAGGTGGGGCTCATCCCGCAGCCGACTCGCTGAAAGCCGGAGGCCTGGAGACCCCCGCGCCGCCGCCACCTCTGAGCCGCTGCATCTCCATGCCTGTGGACATCTCGGGTGGGTTGGAGGGAGGAAGGGGTGACCTGGGGTCCTGCATCTCCTCCACCGTGGCCACTGGTGACCTCTTGGTCACCTCTCCATCGCAGGCATCCATGAAGGGTCCTCGCTCCGATTTCGACATGGCCTACGAGCGCGGCCGCATCTCGGTGTCGCTGCAGGAGGACAGCACCACCACCTTGGCTGCCTTCTCCAGGGTACGACCGTGTCCAAGGTCCCACGTCCACCCAGATGCCACCAGGGTGACCGTGGATGGGTGCCAGAGGTGTCCCATCTCCACACAGTCCATCTCGCAGGAGCCTAAGGAGTCCAAGGCGGTGGCGGTGGAGGAGGAACCTTCTGCTGTCTACAGCTACGGCGAGGACGATTCGTCAAGCGGGACGTGTCCCTTCGGGCCCTACCAGGGCCACCAGACCAGCACCATCTTCGAGGCGGCCAAGCAGGATCTGGTCAAGCTCATGAAGGTGGAGGTGAGGCAGAAACGGTGAACGGTGGTGGCACCAGGGAGCTGTGGCTTCGTGATGGTCCCTGTGGTCTCGTAGTGGTCTCTGTTGCTTCCTGGTGGGTCCCCGTCCCTTCCTGGTGGGTCCCCATCACCTCCTGGTGGGTCCCCATCCTTTCCTGGTTGTCCCCGTGGCCTCAGAGTGTTCTCCTTGTGGTGGTCTCCATCACCTTGTGGTGGTCCCCTGTCTCCTCATCGTTTTGCGGTGGGATCCCATCCCCTTATGGTGGTCCCCGTCACCTTGTGTGACGCTGTCCTTCCCCCCCCAGGACCCTTCTCTCCTCAACAACCGGGTCTTGCTCCACCACGCCAAAGCTGGGACCGTCATTGCCCGCCAAGGGGACCAGGTGGGTCTGGGTTCGGGAGAGCTGCCCCACGGGTGGTGAGGGACAGGGATGACCCCCAGAGCCATCCAGAGGGTGCACAACACCTGAAGAGGACCAGAAGACACCCCAAGCGGTTCTGGTGGAACTCGGTGGCCACGGTGTGGTGGTGATCACAGCCCCATGGTGGTGGTGGCCAAGGGACGGCGGTGGCTGTGGTCTTGGGGTGTGGTGGGCACCGTGGCACGGTCACCGTCACAGCCTCAGAGCATGGTGGCCGTCATGGCTTGACGGTGATGACACCGTGGTGGTGATCACGGCCCGTGGTGGTGGTGGCCGAGGGACGGCGGTGGCCGTGGTCTTGCGGTGGACCTAAGGGTCCCAGGTGGTCCCCAACGGTGACGGGGTGGCATTCGGGCAGGACGTGAGCCTGCACTACGTGCTGTGGGGCTGCCTGCACGTCTACCAGCGCATGATCGACAAAGCGGAGGACGTCTGCCTCTTCTTGGCCCACGCCGGCGAGATGGTGGGACAGTTGGCCGTGCTCACCGGGGAACCCCTCATCTTCACCATCAAAGCCAACCGCGACTGCATCTTCCTCAAGATCTCCAAGTCGGACTTCTACGAGTGAGTCCTGGTGCTGGGGGAGAAGTTCTGGGGCCGAAGGGTTGATGCCAAAGGGGAGTCGGTGGCTTGGGAGCTCTGGTGGCATCTCTTGAGGCCACCACGAGTGCTGTTGAGCCGTAGGATCATGAGGGAGCAGCCCAGCGTGGTGCTGAGCGTGGCCCACACGGTGCCGCCCGGATGTCCCCCTTTGTGCGCCAGATGGACTTTGCCATCGACTGGATGGCGGTGGAGGCCGGGCGGGCGCTCTACAGGTGGGTACCAAGGGATGGGGGCCCACCTCGACTTGGTGAGGACCAGTTTGGCCAAGGGGGATGACGACTTCCCATCTTCCCACCGGTGGTGGCCACCAGGCAGGGGGACAAGTCCGACTGCACCTACATCGTGCTCAACGGGCGCCTCCGCTCCGTCATCCACAAGGGCAACGGGAAGAAGGAGCTCATCGGAGAGTACGGCCGTGGAGACCTCATCGGCGTGGTGAGAGCCGCGTCGGGACCATGGGGTGGACATCCCGTATGTCCAGGTGAGAGATCTCAGCTCTTTGTCTTCTTCTTCAGGTGGAAGCCCTCACCCGGCAGCCCCGAGCCACCACGGTCCACGCGGTCCGGGACACCGAGCTGGCCAAGCTGCCCGAAGGCACCTTGAACAACATCAAGCGTAGATACCCCCAGGTACCCCCAGATCCTCCTCACCGGGTCGTCAACCTCTTCTTGAGGAAGGACCATGTCCCTGCCCCCGGTTTGGTGGCCACGACACTCGTTAAACCCAGCTTCAACTCAAGAGTGGTTGGAGCTGATGGCGAAGAAGGGCTTGATGATCTGAAGGGGTGACGTCCCCGAGGGTGGGTGGTGGTGGTGGAACCCATGGAGACGTGCGGGACGTTGATGGGGGGGTGGTAATGAGTCTCCAGCTTGGAAGCTCTGCCAGGTGTGATGGGCATCGATGTCCACGTCTCCGCAGGTCGTCACCCGCCTCATCCACCTCCTGAGCCAGAAGATCTTGGGGAACCTCCAGCAGCTCCGTGGTCCCTTTGCAAGTAGGTCCTGAAGGAACTGGAGGTGTGGGAGGGTCCTCTCCAAGGCCATCGGAGCAGCGCGTGGGATGCGTCCACCATCCCATCGTGGTGTCCTCCCACTGCCACCACGTCCCTGTCCCTTGCAGGTTCTGGCTTGGGCGTAGCCTCCAGCTCGGAGCACACCAACCCCACCAGCAACCTGTCCACGGTGGCCGTTGCTGCCCGTGTGCGACGATGTCCCCACGGCGGCCTTCACCCTGGAGCTCAAGCACGCGCTCAACGCCATCGGTGAGTGGCCACCGTGGTGGCCATGGCGTGGAGGTGACCGTGGTGTGGAGGTGACCGTGGTGAGGAGGTGGCCATGGCGTGGAAGGTGACCGTGGTGTGGAGGTGGCCGTGGCGTGGAGGTGACCGTGGCGTGGAGGTGACCGTGGTGAGGAGGTGGCCATGGCGTGGAGGTGATCACAGCCCCATGGAACGGTGGTGGCTGAGGAACGGAGTTGCCTGTGGTCTTTACAGTGTGGTGGGCACCGTGGCATGGTCACCTCATGGCACGGTGACCATCTTGGCTTGACCGGTGACGCTCTCACAGTGACGATCACACCCTCATGGGCCACCCGTGACCACGTCCCCACCTTTCCCAGGTCCCACGTTGCTCCTCACCAGTGACATCATCCGCACCCGTCTCGGCTCCTCGGCGCTGGACAGGTAACTCCGCTTGGGAGGAACGCGATGGGTGACCCAGCACCACGTGGCCACCTGACCTCTCCATCTCGGCAGCATCCAGGAGTACCGCCTGTCGGGCTGGTTGGCCCAGCAAGAGGACATCCACCGCATTGTCCTCTACCAAACCGACTCCACCCTGACGCCGTGGACCATGCGTTGCATCCGTCAAGCCGACTGCATCCTCATTGTAGGGTTGGGTGACCAAGAACCGGTGTTGGGCGAGGTGAGCTGGAAGGGAGAGGTTGGCGGTGGTGGGACAACAGCGCGTTGGGTGGCTGATGGCTTCTACAGCTGGAGCGGATGCTGGAGAACACGGCGGTGCGGGCGTTGAAGCAGTTGGTCCTCCTACACGCGAAGATGGTCCCCAGCCCCTCTCGCACCGTCGAGTGGACTCAACATGCGCAGCTGGTGCTCGGGCCACCTCCACATCAAGTGTCCTCGACGCGTCTTCCCCCGCCAGACCCCCACCAAGCTGGTAGGTGTGGCTCCTTGGATGGTCTTGGCGGTCCCACCACCATCGTCATCGTCACTCGTTGGCCATCCACCCGCAGAGGGAGGTCTATGAGAAGGTCTTTGTGAAGAGCGCCGACCGGCACAGCGACTTCTCCCGCTTGGCGCGAGTCCTCACGGGCAACAGCATCGCCCTGGTCCTGGGGGGCGGCGGAGCCAGGTGGGTGCCACACCGTGGCAGCTTGGCACACGGTGGAGTCGCGGTCCTCCTCTCATCCGTCCTCGTCTTCTCCGTCCATCCAGGGGTTGCTCCCACATCGGGGTGATCAAGGCGATGGAGGAGGCGGGGATCCCCGTCGACATGGTTGGCGGCACCTCCATCGGTGCCTTCATCGGGGCGCTCTACGCCGAGGAGCGCAGCGCCGTGCGCACCAAGCAGCGGGCGCGCGAGTGGGGCCAAGGTGGGTGGACGTCCACCACCCCAGCGAAGGACTTCCCTGCTGGGTGTTCTTAAAGCTGCTTCCTCCTCCTCCTCCTCCTCCTCCTCCTCCTCCTCCTCCTCCTCCTCCTCCTCCTCCTCCTCCTCCTCCTCCTCCTCCTCCTCCTCCTCCTCCTCCTCCTCCTCCAGTGCATGAATTCAGTGTTCGAGACCGTCCTGGACCTCACCTACCCCATCACCTCCATGTTCTCGGGCTCCGCCTTCAACGCCAGCATCAACAAGGTTTTCCAGGACAAGCAGATCGAGGTGCGTCACACGGACAACCCCACCGGGAGCTGGGACCGCCCGCCCCCACCAACACCCCCGTGGTGTCCACCACCCCCGTGGTGTCCACCGCCCCACCTTGTCCCCTCAGGACCTGTGGCTTCCGTACTTCAACGTCACCACGGACATCACGGCCTCGGCCATGCGGGTGCACAAGGACGGTAAGAGCTCGCCGTGGAGCTGGGGAAGCTCTCTTGATGCCACCACTTCTCCCCGTGGAGACCCCAAAAGCGGTGCCGCTGCCCCACGGGGACAGCTTGGCCGCGTGGACGATGCATCCTGGCCCGGCAAGGAGACAGCTTGGAGGGCTCGCGGTGAGCCTGGACGGTGGTGGCTTCTCAGAGCCACCTGGTGACCCCACCTGGTGACCCCACCTGGTGGTGGTGACACCCCCAGGCTCAGGGCCTCAAGGGGTCTGGCTGTGTCCCCAACCTCCTCGGTGGGGTTGGGGTGCAGAACCGCATCGTGACCCCCCCCCCCCTCCGAGTGTGCGTGTCCTCTCTAACGTATCTGCTCACCACTAACCCCAGTAACAGCCGCTCACGGCACGAGGGCCACGGGGGTGGGAGGTGATGAGGTGGTGGGGACATCCTGGTGGTGGTGGGAACATCGTGGTGGTGGTGGAGATGTGCTGGTGGGACTGATGAGCCAGTGGTGGGGGACATCGTGGTGGTGGTGGAGATGTGCTGGTGGGGCTGATGAGCCAGTGGTGGGGACATCGTGGTGGTGGTAGGGACAAGGCGATGGTGGTGGAGATGTGCTGGTGGGGCTGATGACCTGGTGATGGGAACATCGCGGTGATGAGGACGTTGTGGTGGCTTCCCCCCCCCCCGACTCCTTGCCTGGTGTTGGAGCTCACCTGGGACATTGAGCCCGTCCATGAGGACGCACGTGGTGGCTCTTCTGCAGCCTGGCCCTTGGCTCCGCCTCCACCTTCTAACGCCAACTAATCCCCACTGACCACCTGTAACCCTCCGGTGAACATCTCACCTGGTCCTCCTTCTCCTTCCCCTTCCCAGCATGGCCAAGGTGCTTTTGCCTCTTGGTTTTTGGGGCTGCGACCATCGTATGGATGGTGTCTCCTGTCCCACCGTGGCCGTGACGATGTCCTCTCCCTCCGTCAGGAAGCCTCTGGCGCTGCGTCCGAGCCAGTGCCTCCTACACCCCCTACCTTCCACCGCTCTGTGACCCCAAGGACGGCCATTGGCTGGTGGACGGCTGCTATGTTAACAATGTCCCAGGTCAGCATCTCCCACCTTGGGGCCACCAAGCTCTCCAAGAAAAAAAAAAAACCAACCTTCTCCTTCGCACCTCCCGAAACCCACGTCCCATCTCCAGTTGGACCCAATCACCAGTCAGGCCGTGCCCGGAGCTTCCTCTGCCACCCACGGGAGGACCTGTTGGTGACCCGCGGGGGTGCAGATGGGCTGAGGGCGAGGGGCAGCGCCATCTGGGGTGGCTTTTTCTTGGGACGGGGTGGTGCTCATTGCGTTTGTTCCCCACCGGCGCAGGGTCGCTCTGGCGGTACGTGCGGGCCAGCATGACCCTCTCGGGGTATCTACCGCCACTCTGCGACCCCAAGGATGGCAACTTACTCATGGACGGTGGTTACATCAACAACCTGCCAGGCAAGTAGCAGCTCAACGGCAGCACCTTCACCACCCAACCGAGCTCGGCGGTGACAGGTGGTTGGGTGGGAGCTGCATGGCCACCAGGAGGTGGGTTCTTAATTGGACGGAGATGTTGAGGGTTGGATTTGGGAGATCTTGCTTGGGTTGCCGCTTCTTGAGGTCTTCGTTGTTGGGTCGTCTTCGTCTTCCTTCATCTTGCGTCAGCTGGAATGGCTTGGTCGGAAAACACCTTTGAAGGTCATCGAGTCCAACCATACGCGTCCTCTACTAAACCAAACCCCTCCTGGTGGCATCAGTACCAGGTGGCTTCACAAGACATCTTCACGTTCCTTCGTGTGGAAGATGCATCCCTTCATCTTGAATCATTTCTTGGTGTCTTTGGTGTTGGGTGACCTCTTGGGGGCATCTTCGGCCTCCTTGATGGGCAAAACGTGTCCATCCATCTTCCGTCACCTCTTGGTGTCCTCACTACCAGGTGGCTTCGCAGGGCATCTTCACGTTTCTTCATGTGGAAGGGGCATCCTTGCGTCATCTCTTGGTGTCTTCAGTGTTGGGTGACCTCTTGGGGCGTCTCCGTCTCCTTCGTGTGCCAAGAGAGTCACGCAGTCTTTCCTCGTCTCTTGGTGTCACCAGCCCCAAGCAGCTTCCCAGGAAATGACCCTGGAGGTGTTGGACGGAGCTTGGAGCAACCTGGTCTGGTTGAAGGTGTCCTTGCCCGTGGCAGAGGAACTGGATGGGCTTTGAGGTCCCTTCCAACCCAACCCATTCCATGCTTCCATAATCTTCGTTCTTCACGTTCTGGCGTCCTCTCTGAACGTCCTTAGTGCCCTCCTAGAGCATCTCCAAGCTCCTCAGGTGCCAACCACCTCCTTCCATCCTGCATCGTCCTCTCCTGTTGTCCTCGGTGTTGGGAATTCTCCTGGGGCACCTCTGGCCTCCTACAGGTAGAGGCCACCTCCCTCCATCCTGCACCAGCCACGGTGTCCTCAGCGTTGGGTGTCCCCGCGACGTCTTCATCCTCATCACGTGAAGCCACCTTTGTCCATCTTGCGTCATCTTCTCTGATGTTCTCGGCTCCAGGTGCCTTCCCTGGGCATCTCTGACCTCTTCACCTGCAAGACACCTCCACCCACCTTGTACACCTCTGGGTGTCTCTGCCACCAGGTTCTCTCCAAGCTTCTTCACCAGCAAACCACGTCCCCGTGTCTCGCACCATCTCTTGGTGGTCCTGGGCACCTTCCTGGGCACCTTCGTGCACCTCCCTGTGCAGGTGACCTTGGTCCATCCTGCCTGATCTTCTCCTGGTGCCCTCAGCACCAGGTCACCTCTTGGACATCTCCATCCCCATCCATGTGGAAGCCACCTCCTGTCATCACACTCCATCTCTTGGTGTCCTTGTTCTCCTTGCTCCTCCCTCCACCTCAAATCATCTCCCGGTGACCTTGATGCCAGGTGCCCTCCTAGAACATCTCCTTGGTCCTTCACGTGGAAGCCACCTCCCTCCATCCTACATCGTCGTCTCTTGATGTCCTCAGCACCAGGTGCTCTCCTGGAGCATCTCCATCCTCCTCCACATCCAAACCACCTTCCTCCACGTCGCACCATCATCTCTTGATGTCCTCCTGGATCATCTCCATCCTCCTCCACATCCAAACCACCTCCTCCACGTCGCACCATCATCTCTTGATGTCCTCCTGGATCATCTCCATCCTCCTCCACATCCAAACCACCTTCCTCCACGTCGCACCATCATCTCTTGATGTCCTCCTGGAGCATCTCCATCCTCCTGGATCATCTCCATCCTCCCCATGTCCAATCCACCTTCCTTCACGTCGCACCATCGTCTCGTGATGTCCTCCTGGATCACCTCCATCCTCCTCCACGTCCAGTCCGTCTCCATCCACCTCGCATCATCTCCTGGTGTCCTCACCTCTGCGTGTCCTCCTGGCCATCTCCGTGGTCCTTCCCATCCCACCACAGATGCTGCAACTTGCCTGTGCCCTCCCATCTCCCAGGTTGCCTCACTGCTCTGGTCTCCACCAACGTGTCCTGCTGAGCTCCTGCCCCAACCCCAGCTCCCATGGGGCACCTCTTGTCCCACCAAGACCCCCAGCATGGCTTTGCCCTCAAGCTTAGACCTGGGGACAATCCCTCACCCTCCTTTCCCGGCTCTGCTCGTGCCACCATCTCTTCACCTGTGGAAACCCAACTTCTTCTCTTCCGTCCCCACCCCACAGCGGACATCGCCCACACCATGGGCGCCAAGACGGTCATCGCCATCGACGTGGCAGCCAGGACGAGACGGACCTGTGCAACTACGGCGACTGCCTCTCCGGGTGGTGGCTCCTCTGGAAACGTCCTCAACCCCTGGGCTGAAAAAGTCAAGGTGAGGACCTGGAGGAGGTGGAGATCCCTGGGCAGAAGGTGCGGGTGAGGTGCTGAGGACCTTCTCCACCCAGGTGCCAGACATGGCGGAGATCCAGTCCCGCCTGGCCTACGTGTCCTGCGTGCGGCAGCTCGAGGTGGTCAAGTCCAGTTCCTACTGCGAGTACATCCGGCCACCCATCGACCGCTTCAAGACCATGGGACTTCGGCAAGTTCGACGAGATCTACGTGAGCTGTGGGGCATGGACAGGCCGGTGGGGTGGCCTGGACCATCGTTTAGGGTGGCCCTCAACACGCCGAGCCACGGGTCGGGGTTCTCCAGCCGTGGGTTGGGGTTCTCCATCCATGGGTTGGGGTTCTCCAGCCATGGATCGGGGTTCTCCAGCCACGGGTCGGGGTTCTCCAGCCGTGGGTTGGGGCTCTCCATCCATGGGTTGGGGTTCTCCAGCCATGGATCGGGGTTCTCCAGCCATGGGTTGGGGCTCTCCAACCATGGGTCATGGTTCTTCAGCCATGGGTTGGGGGTGTCCTTGGACCATCGTTTAGGGTGGCCGTCAACACCCTGAGCCACGGGTCAGGGTTCTCCATCCATGGATCGGGGTTCTCCAGCCATGAGTTGGGGTGTCCTGGATCATCGTTTAGGGTGGCCATCAACACCCCGAGCCACGGGTCGGGGTTCTCCAGCCATGGGTTGGGGTGTCCTGGACCATTGTTTAGAGTGGCCATCAACACCCCAAGCCATGGGTTGGGGTTCTCCAGCCATCACTTGGGTTCCTGGGCCATCAGTTGGGGTTCTCCAGCCTTCAGTTGGGTGTTCAGCCATTGGTTGGGATGTCCTGGTCCATCAGTTGTCTTCCCAGGCCACCGATGGGCTGTGGTTGCTCTCCGTGCAGGACGTGGGCTACCAACACGGCAAGATGGTCTTCGATGGCTGGAGCCAGGGTGACGTCATCGAGAAGATGCTGAAGGACCGGCATTCGGCCGACTTCTACGAGAGCAAACGCATGGACGTGAGCAGGGGGTGGCCCTGGGGCCCGTGGAGGGTGGTGGCTGCCTGGGGACATCCTGGGGTGGGCTACCCTGGCCATGGAGGCATCTTCAGGGAGCAGGACCTTGCTTGTCCCTTGTCCATCCAGCTCCCCCATGTCCTTCTGGTCCTTCTGGTGCAGCTTCTTCTCCCTGGTGCCCTCCTGTCCCTCACCGGCACCTTCCTGTCCGTCCTGAACCCCAGCATCCTCGTGTCCCTTCCTTGGTCCATCCTCTTGTCCTTGTGGTCTGTCTCCCGCTCCATCCTCCTTGTCCTTTTCCTTGGTCCCTCATCCGTCCCCCATTTGGCCCATCCTCGTATGTCTTGGTCCATCTCCCATCTCCTCCAGTGGCCCTTGACCCCTCCTTGGTCCACCTGCTGTCCCCTCAACCCTGGTCCATCTTCTGTCCTGCCTTGGTCCATCTCCTGTCCCCTCCTTGGTCCATCCCATCCCCTTGGTCCATCTCCTGTCCCCTCGTTGGTCCATCCCATGTCCATGGTCCATCTTCCGTCCTCCCCTTGGTCCATCCCATCCCCTTGGGTCCATCCCATGTCCATGGTCCATCTCCCATCCCCTCCTTGATCCATCCCATCCCCTTGGTCCATCTCCCGTCCCCTCCTTGATCCATCCCATCCCCTTGGTCCACCTCCTGTCCCCTCAACCCTGGTCCATCTTCTGTCCTGCCTTGGTCCATCTCCTGTCCCCTCCTTGGTCCATCCCATCCCCTTGGGTCCATCCCATGTCCGTGGTCCATCTCCCGTCCCCACCTTGATCCATCCCATCCCCTTGGTCCATCTCCCGTCCCCACCTTGATCCATCCCATCCCCTTGGTCCACCTCCTGTCCCCTCCTTGGTCCCTCCCATCTGCTCGATCCGTGGTCCATCCCATGTCCGTGGTCCCTCCGATCCCCTCGGGTCCATCTGCCACCCCCTCCTCCTTCTGTCCCCTTCTCCGTGTCCCCATCCGCCCCTCACCCCTCCCGCCCCAGGTGGAGCTGCTGGAGGTCCTCCTCGTCCTCCCGTAGGTTCTCACGTGTCCCAGCGCCGGCTTCACGGACCTGGCCGAGATCGTGTCCCGCATCGAGCCCGTCAAGTCCTACCTGTCGGACGACTACGCCGACGGTGAGCAGGGACGGGGTTGTCCGGGGGACGGGGACGGGTCCGTGTCCAAGGGTTGACACCTGCGCCCCCCCCCCCTCTTGTCACCCCAACCTTCCAGAAGAGTCCCGACTACCTCAGCGCGTACAAGGACAAAGGAACGGAGCCACCGCGGGGCGAGGAGGACGCGTTCACCCCCACCGAGTGGACCAGTAGTGACACCTTGGAGGCGGTGAGTGTTCCCTCAGCCCGTGTCCCCATCCCGGTGTCCCCAACGTGTCCCCCCACGTCCCTATGGGCTCAAGAACCTGCTGGAGGTCACAGACGCTGCACCGTGTCCCCATCCCGGTGTCCCCACCGTGTCCCCCACGTCCCTATGGGCTCAAGAACCTCCTGGAGGTCACAGACGCTGCAACCGTGTCCCCATCCCGGTGTCCCCACCGTGGTCCCCCACGTCCCTATGGGCTCAAGAACCTCCTGGAGGTCACAGACGCTGCACCGTGTCCCCATCCCGGTGTCCCTCAGGTGTCCCTATGGGCTACGGGGACCACCTGGAGCCCACGGATGCTCCACCGTGTCCCCATCCCCCATGTCCCTCAGGTGTCCCTGTGGGCACGGGGACCACCTGGAGCCCACGGATGCTCCACTGTGTCCCCATCCCCATGTCCCTCAGGTGTCCCCCACGTCTCTATGGGCACGGGGACCACCTGGACCCCCCCCCCAGATGCTCCACCGTGTCCCCATCCCGATGTCCCTCAGGTGTCCCCCACATCTCTATGGCACGGGGACCACCTGGAGCCGTGTCCCCCCCCCCCCCCCCCCGGTGTCCCCACCGTGTCCCCTCTCTCCACAGGAGGACGAGAAGCCCCTTCGTCACCGCCTGTGCCCGACCCAGGACCCCCCGACCCCCAGCCCTGACCCCGACGCCCTGGGGTGGCACCGCGGACCGCCCCGCGCTGTGTCCCCCCCGTCCCCCCCCCACCTTTCTCCCACCTTGTCCCAAACTTGGGGACACGGAGGGGAGGGGGGGGGGGGGGGGGGGGGCGGGCTCTGAGGGTCCCAGTGTCCCCATTTCCCCCCTCCCAGGTGTGGGGGGGGTGGGGAGGGGCGGGCTCTGAGGGTCCCAGTGTCCCCATTTCCCCCCTCCCAGGTGTGGGGGGGGGGGGTGGGGTGGGGGGGGCACCTGCTGTAACTTTGCTTTTCTCGCTATTTAACCCCCCCCCCCCCCCCGCCCGCTGGGAAGGGGCTTTATAAATTATTGATAAATTATTGATGAGATTTATTAGCGATGATTAAATATTATCGTGAAATCTAATTAATGGGGGGGGCACCTGGGAGGGGGGGGGGGGGGCACCCTGGGAGAGAGGGGGGGGGGCACCTGCGGGGGGGGGAGGGGGCAGCTGGGAGAGAGGGGGGGGCACCTGCGGGGGGGGGGAGGGGGCAGCTGGAGAGGGGGGGGGGCACCTGGGAGAGGGGGGGGGGGCACCTGCGGGGGGGAGGGGGCACCTGGGAGAGGGGGGGGGGGCGCCTGCGCGGGGGGGGGGGAGGGGCACCTGGGAGAGAGGGCGGGGGCACCTGCGGGGGGGTGAGGGGGCACCTGGGAGAGAGGGGGGGGGGCACCTGCGGGGGGGGAGGGGGCAGCTGGGAGAGGGTGGGGGGGCACCTGGGAGAGGGTGGGGGGGGGCACCTGCGGGGGGGGAGGGGGCACCTGGGAAGGAGGGGGTGGTGGGGGCGCCTGCGGGGGGGGGAGGAGGGGCACCTGGGAGAGAGGGCGGGGGGCACCTGCGGGGGGGTGAGGGGGCACCTGGGAGAGAGGGCGGGGGGCACCTGCGGGGGGGGTGAGGGGGCACCTGGGGAGAGGGTTGGAGGGGCACCTGCGGGGGGGGAGGGGCACCTGGGGAGAGAGGGCGAGGGCACCTACAGGTGTTGGGGGGCAACTACAGGGGGTGAGGGGGCACCCTGGGAGAGGGGGGTGGGGGGGGGCACCTGCGGGGGGGGGGGAGGGGGGAACCTGGAGAGGGGTGTCCTCCCCCCCCAGCCCTGAATCTCCCACCAAACACCCCCCCCCCAAAAAAAGGGCCCCCCCCCCCAACCTGATTTATTTTTCCCACCCCATAAAAACCACCGGATTTGAGGGATTGGGGGGGGGGGGCTTTATTTAAGGGGGGGGGGGGGGGGGGCAATAAATTCATCTCCCCCCCCCCCGGAGCAGTGTGCGCCCCATTTTTGGGGGGGGCGGGGAGAAATTGGGGGGAGGGGGGGCACCTTGGGGGGGGGGGGGGGTGTCAGGGTGGCTCAGCCCCCCCCCTCCCCCCCTTTTTTTTTTCCTGACCTCTGGAATCCAACTGGGGGGGGGGGGGGGGGTGGGGGGGGGGGAATCATTTGTGGCCCCCCCCCGAAATCTCAATCCAGTGGTTGGGGGGGGGGGGGGGGGCGGAAGGAGTGGTTTGGGGGGGGGGTCCAGGGCAGTTGGGGCGGGGGGGGTTCTGGGGGAGTTTTTTTGGGGGGGGGGGGGGGGGGCCCAAGGTGATTTGGGTGGGGGGGGGGCTTGGAGGGGTCCAGGGCAAGGGGGGGGGGGGGTGGGGCAGGTGAGTTTGGGGGCGTCCTGGGTGATTTGGGGGCCCCGAGACTGATTTGAGGGGGGGCGGGCGGGGGGGCTGGGGGGTGATTTGGGGGGGGGGGGGAGTGGTCCAAGGGGGTTTTGGGGGTCCTGGAGGGGGGGTCGGGGGGGGGGGGGGGGGGTCCCCAGGGTGATTTTAGGATGGGGGGGGGACCACGACACTTTGGGGGTTCCCGGGGGTGAATTTTGGGGTGGGGAGGTTTGGGGGCCCTGGGGGTGTCTGATTGAGGGGGGGGGGTGTTTTGGGGTTCGGGGGGGTCACAAGAAGACGAACTCGTCGGCCCGCGGGGGGGTTTTTGGGGCGCTTGCCGGTGCGGGGGGGTCGCGGGTGCCGGTTTTGGGGGGCTTGGGGGGGGCTCTGGGAGGGGTCCAAGCCCCGATCCCGCGCCCCCCCCTCGAGCAGCGTGGAAAATTGGGGTAACGCTGCGGGCGCCAGGACCTGGGGGGGGGGGGGGGGGGGGCACAGGGGGTCACACATCGGGGGGGGGGCACCCCAAAACATAAATCCCCCCCCTCCAATAACCCTGGAGACCCCCAACACCCCCCCCCCGCCCCAGGGCCCCCCAAATCCTCTGGAACCCCAAAATCCTCCTGGGTGCCCCCCCCCCCCAAATTCCCCCCCCCCAGGACACCCCCAAAATCCTCTCAGACCCCCCCCAAATATTCCCCCCCCCCCCAAAATCCTCTCAGACCCCCCCCAAATATTCCCCCCCCCCCCAAAATCCTCTCAGGACCCCCCCAAATATTCCCCCCCCCAAATCCTCTCAGACCCCCCCCAAATATTCCCCCCCCCAAATTCCCCCCCCAGGACACCCCAAAATCCTCTCAGACCCCACCCAAAAATTCTCCCCCCCCCAAAATCCTCTCAGACCCCCCCCCCAAATATTCCCACCCCCCCCCCCCAAATTGGACGCTCAGGTGGGAGAGGATTTGGGAAGGGG
>JAUMJM010000119.1:0-94043 GCA_033558235.1 Neomorphus geoffroyi
CTCCCATGTCCCCAGTCCCCTCCCTAGTCCCTGCCCCTCCCATGTCCCCAGTCCCCTCCCAAGTCCCTGCACTCCCATGTCCCCAGTCCCCTCCCCAGTCCCTGCCCCTCCCAAGTCCCCAGTCCCCTCCCCAGTCCCTGCCCCTTCCATGTCCCCAGTCCCCTCCCAAGTCCCTGTCCTTCCCAAGCCTTGCCCCTCCCAATTCCCCAGTCCCTTCCCCAGTCCCTGCCACTCCCAAATCGCTGCCCCGCCCATTTCCCCATTCCCCTCCCAAGTCCCTGCCCCTCCCCTGTCCCTGCCCCTCCCAAGTCCCTGCCCCACCCATGTCCCCAATCCCCTCCCAAGTCCCGGGCCCTCCCAAGTCCCCAGTCCCCTCCCAAGTCCCTTCCCCTCCCATGTCCCCACTCCCCTACCCAGTTCCTGCCCCTCCCCAGTCCCTGCCCCTCCAATGTCCACACTTCCCTCCCAAGTCCCTGCCACTCCCATATCCCCTGTCCCCTACCAAGTCCCTGCCCCTCCCATGTCCCCAATCCCCTCCAAAGTCCCTGCCCCTCCCAAGTCCCTGCCCCTCCCATGTCTCCAGTCCCCTCCCCAGTCCCTGCCCCTCCCAAGTCCCTGCCCCTCCCATGTCTCCAGTCCCCTCCCATGTCCCCGGACCCCTCCCAAGTCCCTGCCTCTCCCATGTCCCCAGTCCCCCTCCCCAGTCCCTGCCCCTCCAAAGTCCCTAATCCCCTCCCAAGTCCCCAGTCCCCTCCCAAGTCCCTGTCCCTCCCAAGTCCTTGCCCCTCCCAAGTCCCCAGTCCCCTCCCCAGTCCCTGCCTCTCCTAAGTCCCCAGTCCCCTCCCCAGTCCCTGCCCCTCCCATGTCCAAAGTCCCCTCCCCAGTCCCTGCCCCTCCCAAGTCCCTGCCCCTCCCATGTCCCCAGTCCCCTCCCCAGTCCCTACCACTCCCAAGTCCCCAGTCCCCTCCCAAGTCCCTGCCACTCCCATGTCCCAAGTCCCCACCCAAGTCCCTGCCCCTCCCTAGTCCCCTCCCCAGTCCCTGCCCCTCCCATGTCCAAAGTCCCCTCCTAAGTCCCTGCCCCTCCCAAGTCCCTGCCCCTCCCATGTCTCCAGTCCCCTCCCAAGTCCCTGCCCCTCCCAAGTCCCCAGTCCCCTCCCAAGTCCCTGCCACTCCCATGTCCCAAGTCCCCACCCAAGACCCTGCCCCTCCCTAGTCCCCTCCCCAGACCCTGCCCCTCCCCAGTCCCTGCCACTCCCATGTCCCTGCCCCTCCCATGTCCCCAGTCCACTCCCCAGTCCCTGCCCTCCCATGTCTCCCGTCCCCTCCCAATTCCCTGCCCCTCCCATTTCCCCAATCCCCTACCAAGTCCCTGCTCCTCCCATGTCCCCATTCCCCGCCCAAGTCAGTGCCCCTCCCAAGTCCCAAGTCCCCTCCCCAGTCCCTGCCCCTCCCATGTCCCCAGTCCCCTCCCCAGTCCCTGCCCCTCCCAAGTCCCTGCCCCTCCCATGTCCCCAGTCACCTCCAAAGTCCGTGCCCCTCCCATGTCCCCAGTCCCCTCCCAAGTCCCTGCCCCTCCCAAGTCCCTGCCCCTCCAATGTACCCAGTCCCCTCCCCAGTTCCTGCCTCTCCTATTTCCCCAGTCCCCTCCCCTACCAAGTCCCTGCCCCTCCCATGTCCCCAGTCCCCTCCCCAGTCCCTGCCACTCCCAAGTCCCTGCCCCTCCCATGTCCCCAATCCCCTCCCTAGTCCCTGCCACTCCCATTTCCACAGTCCCCTCCCAAGTCCCTGCCCCTCCCATTTCTCCAGTCCCCTCCCAAGTCCCTGCCCCTCCCAAGTCCCCAGTCCCCTCCCCAGTCCCTGCCCCTCCCATGTCCCGACTCCCCACCCAAGTCCCTGCCCCTCCCAAGTCCCCAGTCCCCTCCCAAGTCCCTGAACCTCCCATGTCCCCAGTCCCCTGCCCAGTCCCTGCCCCTCCCATGTCCCCAGTCCCCTCCCAAGTCCCTGGCCCTTCCATGTCCCCAGTCCCCTCCCCACTACCTGCCCCTCCCAAGTCCCTGCCCCTCCCATGTCCCCAGTCCCCTCCCTAGTCCCTGCCCCTCCCATGTCCCCAGTCCCCTCCCAAGTCCCTGCACTCCCATGTCCCCAGTCCCCTCCCCAGTCCCTGCCCCTCCCAAGTCCCCAGTCCCCTACCCAGTCCCTGCTCCTCCCATGTCCCCAGTCCCCACCCAAGTCCCTGCCCCTCCCAAGTCCCCAGTCCCCTCCCCAGTCCCTGCCCCTTCCATGTCCCCAGTCCCCTCCCAAGTCCCCTGTCCTTCCCAAGCCTTGCCCCTCCCAATTCCCCAGTCCCTTCCCCAGTCCCTGCCACTCCCAAATCGCTGCCCCGCCCATTTCCCCATTCCCCTCCCAAGTCCCTGCCCCTCCCCTGTCCCTGCCCCTCCCAAGTCCCTGCCCCACCCATGTCCCCAATCCCCTCCCAAGTCCCGGGCCCTCCCAAGTCCCCAGTCCCCTCCCAAGTCCCTTCCCCTCCCATGTCCCCACTCCCCTACCCAGTTCCTGCCCCTCCCCAGTCCCTGCCCCTCCAATGTCCACACTTCCCTCCCAAGTCCCTGCCACTCCCATATCCCCTGTCCCCTACCAAGTCCCTGCCCCTCCCATGTCCCCAATCCCCTCCAAAGTCCCTGCCCCACCCAAGTCCCTGCCCCTCCCATGTCTCCAGTCCCCTCCCCAGTCCCTGCCCCTCCCAAGTCCCTGCCCCTCCCATGTCTCCAGTCCCCTCCCCTCCCATGTCCCCGGACCCCTCCCAAGTCCCTGCCTCTCCCATGTCCCCAGTCCCCTCCCCAGTCCCTGCCCCTCCAAAGTCCCTAATCCCCTCCCAAGTCCCCAGTCCCCTCCCAAGTCCCTGTCCCTCCCAAGTCCTTGCCCCTCCCAAGTCCCCAGTCCCCTCCCCAGTCCCTGCCTCTCCTAAGTCCGCAGTCCCCTCCCCAGTCCCTGCCTCTCCCACGTCCCCAGTCCCCTCCCCAGTCCCTGCCCCTCCCATCTCCCCAGTCCCCTCCTAAGTCCCTGCCCCTCCCAAGTCCCTGCCCCTCCCATGTCCCCAGTCCCCTCCCCAGTCCCTACCAGTCCCAACTCCCTGCCCCTCCCATGTCTCCCGTCCCCTCCCAATTCCCTGCCCCTCCCATTTCCCCAATCCCCTACTAAGTCCCTGCTCCTCCCATGTCCCCATTCCCCGCCCAAGTCCCTGCCCCTCCCAAGTCCCAAGTCCCCTCCCCAGTCCCTGCCCCTCCCATGTCCCCAGTCCCCTCCCCAGTCCCTGCCCCTCCCAAGTCCCTGCCCCTCCCATGTCCCCAGTCACCTCCAAAGTCCGTGCCCCTCCCATGTCCCCAGTCCCCTCCCAAGTCCCTGCCCCTCCCAAGTCCCTGCCCCTCCAATGTACCCAGTCCCCTCCCCAGTTCCTGCCTCTCCTATTTCCCCAGTCCCCTCCCCTACCAAGTCCCTGCCCCTCCCATGTCCCCAGTCCCCTCCCCAGTCCCTGCCACTCCCAAGTCCCTGCCCCTCCCATGTCCCCAATCCCCTCCCTAGTCCCTGCCCCTCCCATTTCCACAGTCCCCTCCCAAGTCCCTGCCCCTCCCATTTCTCCCAGTCCCCTCCCAAGTCCCTGCCCCTCCCAAGTCCCCAGTCCCCTCCCCAGTCCCTGCCCCTCCCATGTCCCGACTCCCCACCCAAGTCCCTGCCCCCTCCCAAGTCCCCAGTCACCTCCCAAGTCCCTGAACCTCCCATGTCCCCAGTCCCCTGCCCAGTCCCTGCCCCTCCCATGTCTCCAGTCCCCTCCCCAGTCCCTGCCCCTCCCAAGTCCCTGGCCCTTCCATGTCCCCAGTCCCCTCCCCACTACCTGCCCCTCCCAAGTCCCTGCCCCTCCCATGTCCCCAGTCCCCTCCCTAGTCCCTGCCCCTCCCATGTCCCCAGTCCCCTCCCAAGTCCCTGCACTCCCATGTCCCCAGTCCCCTCCCCAGTCCCTGCCCCTCCCAAGTCCCCAGTCCCCTCCCCAGTCCCTGCCCCTTCCATGTCCCCAGTCCCCTCCCAAGTCCCTGTCCTTCCCAAGCCTTGCCCCTCCCAATTCCCCAGTCCCTTCCCCAGTCCCTGCCACTCCCAAATCGCTGCCCCGCCCATTTCCCCATTCCCCTCCCAAGTCCCTGCCCCTCCCCTGTCCCTGCCCCTCCCAAGTCCCTGCCCCACCCATGTCCCCAATCCCCTCCCAAGTCCCGGGCCCTCCCAAGTCCCCAGTCCCCTCCCAAGTCCCTTCCCCTCCCATGTCCCCACTCCCCTACCCAGTTCCTGCCCCTCCCCAGTCCCTGCCCCTCCAATGTCCACACTTCCCTCCCAAGTCCCTGCCACTCCCATATCCCCTGTCCCCTACCAAGTCCCTGCCCCTCCCATGTCCCCAATCCCCTCCAAAGTCCCTGCCCCTCCCAAGTCCCTGCCCCTCCCATGTCTCCAGTCCCCTCCCCAGTCCCTGCCCCTCCCAAGTCCCTGCCCCTCCCATGTCTCCAGTCCCCTCCCATGTCCCCGGACCCCTCCCAAGTCCCTGCCTCTCCCATGTCCCCAGTCCCCTCCCCAGTCCCTGCCCCTCCAAAGTCCCTAATCCCCTCCCAAGTCCCCAGTCCCCTCCCAAGTCCCTGTCCCTCCCAAGTCCTTGCCCCTCCCAAGTCCCCAGTCCCCTCCCCAGTCCCTGCCTCTCCTAAGTCCCCAGTCCCCTCCCCAGTCCCTGCCCCTCCCATGTCCAAAGTCCCCTCCCCAGTCCCTGCCCCTCCCAAGTCCCTGCCCCTCCCATGTCCCCAGTCCCCTCCCCAGTCCCTACCACTCCCAAGTCCCCAGTCCCCTCCCAAGTCCCTGCCACTCCCATGTCCCAAGTCCCCACCCAAGTCCCTGCCCCTCCCTAGTCCCCTCCCCAGTCCCTGCCCCTCCCATGTCCAAAGTCCCCTCCTAAGTCCCTGCCCCTCCCAAGTCCCTGCCCCTCCCATGTCTCCAGTCCCCTCCCAAGTCCCTGCCCCTCCCAAGTCCCCAGTCCCCTCCCAAGTCCCTGCCACTCCCATGTCCCAAGTCCCCACCCAAGACCCTGCCCCTCCCTAGTCCCCTCCCCAGACCCTGCCCCTCCCCAGTCCCTGCCACTCCCATGTCCCTGCCCCTCCCATGTCCCCAGTCCACTCCCCAGTCCCTGCCCCTCCCATGTCTCCCGTCCCCTCCCAATTCCCTGCCCCTCCCATTTCCCCAATCCCCTACCAAGTCCCTGCTCCTCCCATGTCCCCATTCCCCGCCCAAGTCAGTGCCCCTCCCAAGTCCCAAGTCCCCTCCCCAGTCCCTGTGCCCTCCCATGTCCCCAGTCCCCTCCCCAGTCCCTGCCCCTCCCAAGTCCCTGCCCCTCCCATGTCCCCAGTCACCTCCAAAGTCCGTGCCCCTCCCATGTCCCCAGTCCCCTCCCAAGTCCCTGCCCCTCCCAAGTCCCTGCCCCTCCAATGTACCCAGTCCCCTCCCCAGTTCCTGCCTCTCCTATTTCCCCAGTCCCCTCCCCTACCAAGTCCCTGCCCCTCCCATGTCCCCAGTCCCCTCCCCAGTCCCTGCCACTCCCAAGTCCCTGCCCCTCCCATGTCCCCAATCCCCTCCCTAGTCCCTGCCCCTCCCATTTCCACAGTCCCCTCCCAAGTCCCTGCCCCTCCCATTTCTCCAGTCCCCTCCCAAGTCCCTGCCCCTCCCAAGTCCCCAGTCCCCTCCCCAGTCCCTGCCCCTCCCATGTCCCGACTCCCCACCCAAGTCCCTGCCCCTCCCATGTCCCCAGTCCCCCTCCCAAGTCCCTGGCCCTTCCATGTCCCCCAGTCCCCTCCCCACTACCTGCCCCTCCCCAGTCCCTGCCCCTCCCATGTCCCCAGTCCCCTCCCTAGTCCCTGCCCCTCCCATGTCCCCAGTCCCCTCCCAAGTCCCTGCACTCCCATGTCCCCAGTCCCCTCCCCAGTCCCTGCCCCTCCCAAGTCCCCAGTCCCCTACCCAGTCCCTGCTCCTCCCATGTCCCCAGTCCCCACCCAAGTCCCTGCCCCTCCCAAGTCCCCAGTCCCCTCCCCAGTCCCTGCCCCTTCCATGTCCCCAGTCCCCTCCCAAGTCCCTGTCCTTCCCAAGCCTTGCCCCTCCCAATTCCCCAGTCCCTTCCCCAGTCCCTGCCACTCCCAAATCGCTGCCCCGCCCATTTCCCCATTCCCCTCCCAAGTCCCTGCCCCTCCCCCGTCCCTGCCCCTCCCAAGTCCCTGCCCCACCCATGTCCCCAATCCCCTCCCAAGTCCCGGGCCCTCCCAAGTCCCCAGTCCCCTCCCAAGTCCCTTCCCCTCCCATGTCCCCACTCCCCTACCCAGTTCCTGCCCCTCCCCAGTCCCTGCCCCTCCAATGTCCACACTTCCCTCCCAAGTCCCTGCCACTCCCATATCCCCTGTCCCCTACCAAGTCCCTGCCCCTCCCATGTCCCCAATCCCCTCCAAAGTCCCTGCCCCACCCAAGTCCCTGCCCCTCCCATGTCTCCAGTCCCCTCCCCAGTCCCTGCCCCTCCCAAGTCCCTGCCCCTCCCATGTCTCCAGTCCCCTCCCATGTCCCCGGACCCCTCCCAAGTCCCTGCCTCTCCCATGTCCCCAGTCCCCTCCCCAGTCCCTGCCCCTCCAAAGTCCCTAATCCCCTCCCAAGTCCCCAGTCCCCTCCCAAGTCCCTGTCCCTCCCAAGTCCTTGCCCCTCCCAAGTCCCCAGTCCCCTCCCCAGTCCCTGCCTCTCCTAAGTCCCCAGTCCCCTCCCCAGTCCCTGCCCCTCCCATGTCCAAAGTCCCCTCCTAAGTCCCTGCCCCTCCCAAGTCCCTGCCCCTCCCATGTCCCCAGTCCCCTCCCCAGTCCCTACCACTCCCAAGTCCCCAGTCCCCTCCCAAGTCCCTGCCACTCCCATGTCCCAAGTCCCCACCCAAGTCCCTGCCCCTCCCTAGTCCCCTCCCCAGTCCCTGCCCCTCCCATGTCCAAAGTCCCCTCCTAAGTCCCTGCCCCTCCCAAGTCCCTGCCCCTCCCATGTCTCCAGTCCCCTCCCAAGTCCCTGCCCCTCCCAAGTCCCCAGTCCCCTCCCAAGTCCCTGCCACTCCCATGTCCCAAGTCCCCACCCAAGTCCCTGCCCCTCCCTAGTCCCCTCCCCAGTCCCTGCCCCTCCCCAGTCCCTGCCACTCCCATGTCCCTGCCCCTCCCATGTCCCCAGTCCACTCCCCAGTCCCTGCCCCTCCCATGTCTACAGTCCCCACCCAAGTCAGTGCCCCTCCCAACTCCCCAGTCCGCTCCCAAGTCCCTGCCCCTGGAAAGTCCCAATCCCCTCCAAAGTCCCTGCCCCTCCCATGTCCCCAGTCCCCTCCCAAGTCCCCAATCCCCTCCCATGTCCCCAGTCCCCTCCCAAGTCCCTGCCCCTCCCATGTCCCCAGTCCCCTCCTAAGTCCCTGCCTCTCCCTCGTCCCCAGTCCCCTCCCCAGTCCCTGCTCCTCCCATGTCTCCAGTCCCCTCCTAAGTCCCTGCCCCTCCCAAGTCCCTGCCCCTCCCATGTCCCCAGTCCCCTCCCCAGTCCCTACCACTCCCAACTCCCTGCCCCTCCCATGTCTCCCGTTTACTCCCAATTCCCTGCCCCTCCCATTTCCCCAGTCCCCTACCAAGTCCCTGCTCCTCCCATGTCCCCATTCCCCGCCCAAGTCCCTGCCCCTCCCAAGTCCCAAGTCCCCTCCCCAGTCCCTGCCCCTCCCATGTCCCCAGTGCCCTCCCCAGTCCCTGCCCCTCCCAAGTCCCTGCCCCTCCCATGTCCCCAGTCACCTCCAAAGTCCGTGCCCCTCCCATGTCCCCAGTCCCCTCCCAAGTCCCTGCCCCTCCCAAGTCCCTGCCCCTCCAATGTCCCCAGTCCCCTCCCCAGTCCCTGCCCCTCCCATGTCCCGACTCCCCACCCAAGTCCCTGCCCCTCCCAAGTCCCCAGTCCCCTCCCAAGTCCCTGAACCTCCCATGTCCCCAGTCCCCTCCCCAGTCCCTGCCCCTCCCATGTCCCGGACCCTCCCTTGTCCCCAGTCCCTTCCCCAGTCCCTTCCCCTCCCATGTCCCCAGTCCCCTCCCTAGTCCCTGCCCCTCCCATTTCCACAGTCCCCTCCCAAGTCCCTGCCCCTCCCATTTCTCCAGTCCCCTCCCAAGTCCCTGCCCCTCCCAAGTCCCCAGTCCCCTCCCCAGTCCCTGCCCCTCCCATGTCCCCACTCTCCACCCAAGTCCCTGGCCCTCCCAAGTCCCCAGTACCCTCCCAAGTCCCTGCCCCTCCCATGTCCCCACTCCCCTCCCCAGTCCCTGCCCCTCCCATGTCCCCAGTCCCCTCCCAAATCCCTGCCCCTCCTTTGTCCCCAGTCCCCTCCCAAGTCCCTGGCCCTCCCATGTCCCCAGTCCCCTCCCCACTACCTGCCCCTCCCAAGTCCCTGCCCCTCCCATGTCCCCAGTCCCCTCCCTAGTCCCTGCCCCTCC
This sequence comes from Neomorphus geoffroyi, assembly GCA_033558235.1. Classification (NCBI taxonomy): domain Eukaryota; kingdom Metazoa; phylum Chordata; class Aves; order Cuculiformes; family Neomorphidae; genus Neomorphus; species Neomorphus geoffroyi. Next base: position 8,547 of record JAUMJM010000119.1, read on the forward strand.
CATGTCCCCAGTCCCCTCCCAAGTCCCTGCACTCCCATGTCCCCAGTCCCCTCCCCAGTCCCTGCCCCTCCCAAGTCCCCAGTCTCCTAACCAGTCCCTGACACTCCCATGTCCCCAGTCCCCCACCCAAGTCCCTGCCCCTCCCAAGTCCCCAGTCCCCTCCCCAGTCCCTGCCCCTTCCATGTCCCCAGTCCCCTCCCAAGTCCCTGTCCTTCCCAAGCCTTGCCTCTCCCAATTCCCCGGTCCCTTCCCCAGTCCCTGCCACTCCCAAGTCCCTGCCCCGCCCATTTCCCCATTCCCCTCCCAAGTCCCTGCCCCTCCCCTGTCCCTGCCCCTCCCAAGTCCCTGCCTCACCCATGTCCCCAATCCCCTCCGAAGTCCCTGGCCCTCCCAAGTCCCCAGTCCCCTCCCATGTCCCCAGTCACCTTCCCAGTCCCTGCCCCTTCCAAGTCCCTGCCCCTCCCATGTCCCCAGTCCCCTCCCATGTCCCCAGTCCCCTCCCAAGTCCTTGCCCCTCCCAAGTCCCTTCCCCTCCCATGTCCCCACTCCCCTACCCAGTTCCTGCACCTCCCCACTCCCTGCCCCTCCAATGTCCACAGTTCCCTCCCAAGTCCCTGCCACTCCCATGTCCCCTGTCCCCTCCCAAGTCCCTGCCCCTCCCATGTCCCCAGTCCCCTCCCAAGCCCCTGCCCCTCCCAAGTCCCTGCCCCTCCCATGTCTCCAGTCCCCTCCCCAGTCCCTGCCCCTCCCAAGTCCCTGCCCCTCCCATGTCTCCAGTCCCCTCCCATGTCCCCGGTCCCCTCCCAAGTCCGTGCCCCTCCCATGTCCCCAGTCCCCTCCCAAGTCCCTGCCCCTCCCAAGTCCCTGCCCCTGTAATGTCCCCCAGTCCCCTCCCCAGTTCCTGCCTCTCCTATTTCCCCAGTCCCCTCCCCTACCAAGTCCCTGCCCTTCCCATGTCCCCAGTCCCCTCCCCAGTCCCTGCCACTCCCAAGTCCCTGCCCCTCCCATATCCCCAATCCCCTCCCTAGTCCCTGCCACTCCCATTTCCACAGTCCACTCCCAAGTCCCTGCCCCTCCCATTTCTCCAGTCCACCTCCCAAGTCCCTGCCCCTCCCAAGTCCCCAGTCCCCTCCCCAGTCCCTGCCCCTCCCATGTCCCGACTCCCCACCCAAGTCCCTGCCCCTCCCAAGTCCCCAGTCCCCTCCCAAGTCCCTGAACCTCCCATGTTCCCAGTCCCCTCCCCAGTCCCTGCCCCTCCCATGTCCCTGACCCTCCCTTGTCCCCAGTCCCTTCCTTAGTCCCCTGCCCCTCCCATGTCCCCAGTCCCCACCACTCCCAACTCCCTGCCCCTCCCATGTCTCCCGTCCCCTCCCAATTCCCTGCCCCTCCCATTTCCCCAATCCCCTACCAAGTCCCTGCCCCTCCCATGTCCCCAGTCCCCTCCCCAGTCCCTGCCACTCCCAAGTCCCTGCCCCTCTCATGTCCCCAGTCCCCACCCAAGTCCCTGCCCCTCCCAAGTCCCCAGTCCCCTCCCAAGTCTCTGACCCTCCCTTGTCCCCAGTCCCCTCCCCAGTCCCAGCCACTACCAATTCCCTGCCCCTCCCATGTCCCCAGTCCCCTCCCCAGTTCCTGCCTCTCCCATTTCCCCAGTCGCCTCCCCTACCAAGTCCCTGCCCCTCCCAGGTCCCCAGTCCCCTCCCCAGTCCCTGCCACTCCCAAGTCCCTGCCCCTCCCATTTCCACAGTCCCCTCCCAAGTCCCTGCCCCTCCCATTTCTCCAGTCCCCTCCCAAGTCCCTGCCCCTCCCAAGTCCCCAGTCCCCTCCCCAGTCCCTGCCCCTCCCATGTCCCCACTCCCCACCCAAGTCCCTGGCCCTCCCAAGTCCCCAGTACCCTCCCAAGTCCCTGCCCCTCCCATGTCCCCACTCCCCTCCCCAGTCCCTGCCCCTCCCATGTCCCCAGTCCCCTCCCAAATCCCTGCCCCTCCTATGTCCCCAGTCCCCTCCCAAGTCCCTGGCCCTCCCATGTCCCCAGTCCCCTCCCCACTACCTGCCCCTCCCAAGTCCCTGCCCCTCCCATGTCCCCAGTCCCCTCCCTAGTCCCTGCCCCTCCCATGTCCCCAGTCCCCTCCCAAGTCCCTGCACTCCCATGTCCCCAGTCCCCTCCCCAGTACCTGCCCCTCCCAAGTCCACAGTCCCCTCCCCAGTCCCCAGTCCCCTCCCCAGTCCCTGCCCCTTCCATGTCCCCAGTCCCCTCCCAAGTCCCTGTCCTTCCCAAGCCTTGCCTCTCCCAATTCCCCAGTCCCTTCCCCAGTCCCAGCCACTCCCAAGTCCCTGCCCCGCCCATTTCCCCATTCCCCTCCCAAGTCCCTGCCCCTCCCCTGTCCCTGCCCCTCCCAAGTCCCTGCCCCACCCATGTCCCCAATCCCCTCCCAAGTCCCTGCCCCTCCCAAGTCCCTGCCCCTCCCATGTCCCCAGTCCCCTCCCATGTCCCCAGTCCCCTCCCAAGTCCTTGCCCCTCCCAAGTCCCTTCCCCTCCCATGTCCCCACTCCCCTACCCAGTTCCTGCACCTCCCCACTCCCTGCCCCTCCAATGTCCACAGTTCCCTCCCAAGTCCCTGCCACTCCCATGTCCCCTGTCCCCTCCCAAGTCCCTGTCCCTCCCATGTCCCCAGTCCCCTCCCAAGTCCCTGCCCCTCCCAAGTCCCTGCCCCTCCCATGTCTCCAGTCCCCTCCCAAGTCCCTGCCCCTCCCAAGTCCCCTGTCCCCTCCCAAGTTCCTGCCACTCCCATGTCCCAAGTCCCCACGCAAGTCCCTGCCCCTCCCTAGTCCCCCTCCCCAGTCCCTGCCCCTCCCCAGTCCCTGCCACTCCCATGTCCCTGCCCCACCCATGTCCCCAGTCCCCTCCCCAGTCCCTGCCCCTCCCAAGTCCCTGCCCCTCCCATGTCCCCAGTCACCTCCAAAGTCCGTGCCCCTCCCATGTCCCCAGTCCCCTCCCAAGTCCCTGCCCCTCCCAAGTCCCTGCCCCTCCAATGTACCCAGTCCCCTCCCCAGTTCCTACCTCTCCTATTTCCCCAGTCCCCTCCCCTACCAAGTCCCTGCCCCTCCCATGTCCCCAGTCCCCTCCCCAGTCCCTGCCACTCCCAAGTCCCTGCCCCTCCCATGTCCCCAATCCCCTCCCTAGTCCCTGCGCCTCCCATTTCCACAGTCCCCTCCCAAGTCCCTGCCCCTCCCATTTCTCCAGTCTCCTCCCAAGTCCCTGCCCCTCCCAAGTCCCCAGTCCCCTCCCCAGTCCCTGCCCCTCCCATGTCCCGACTCCCCACCCAAGTCCCTGCCCCTCCCAAGTCCCCAGTCCCCTCCCAAGTCCCTGAACCTCCCATGTCCCCAGTCCCCTGCCCAGTCCCTGCCCCTCCCATGTCCCCAGTCCCCTCCCAAGTCCCTGGCCCTTCCATGTCCCCAGTCCCCTCCCCAGTCCCTGCCACTCCCAAGTCCCTGCCCCTCCCATGTCCCCAATCCCCTCCCTAGTCCCTGCCCCTCCCATTTCCACAGTCCCCTCCCAAGTCCCTGCCCCTCCCATTTCTCCAGTCCCCTCCCAAGTCCCTGCCCCTCCCAAGTCCCCAGTCCCCTCCACAGTCCCTGCCCCTCCCATGTCCCGACTCCCCACCCAAGTCCCTGCCCCTCCCAAGTCCCCAGTCCCCTCCCAAGTCCCTGAACCTCCCATGTCCCCAGTCCCCTGCCCAGTCCCTGCCCCTCCCATGTCCCCAGTCCCCTCCCAAGTCCCTGCACTCCCATGTCCCCAGTCCCCTCCCCAGTCCCTGCCCCTCCCAAGTCCCCAGTCCCCTCCCCAGTCCCTGCCCCTTCCATGTCCCCAGTCCCCTCCCAAGTCCCTGTCCTTCCCAAGCCTTGCCCCTCCCAATTCCCCAGTCCCTGCCACTCCCAAATCGCTGCCCCGCCCATTTCCCCATTCCCCTCCCAAGTCCCTGCCCCTCCCCTGTCCCTGCCCCTCCCAAGTCCCTGCCCCACCCATGTCCCCAATCCCCTCCCAAGTCCCGGGCCCTCCCAAGTCCCCAGTCCCCTCCCAAGACCCTTCCCCTCCCATGTCCCCACTCCCCTACCCAGTTCCTGCCCCTCCCCAGTCCCTGCCCCTCCAATGTCCACACTTCCCTCCCAAGTCCCTGCCACTCCCATATCCCCTGTCCCCTACCAAGTCCCTGCCCCTCCCATGTCCCCAATCCCCTCCAAAGTCCCTGCCCCTCCCAAGTCCCTGCCCCTCCCATGTCTCCAGTCCCCTCCCCAGTCCCTGCCCCTCCCAAGTCCCTGCCCCTCCCATGTCTCCAGTCCCCTCCCATGTCCCCGGACCCCTCCCAAGTCCCTGCCTCTCCCATGTCCCCAGTCCCCTCCCCAGTCCCTGCCCCTCCAAAGTCCCTAATCCCCTCCCAAGTCCCCAGTCCCCTCCCAAGTCCCTGTCCCTCCCAAGTCCTTACCCCTCCCAAGTCCCCAGTCCCCTCCCCAGTCCCTGCCTCTCCTAAGTCCCCAGTCCCCTCCCCAGTCCCTGCCCCTCCCATGTCCAAAGTCCCCTCCCCAGTCCCTGCCCCTCCCAAGTCCCTGCCCCTCCCATGTCCCCAGTCCCCTCCCCAGTCCCTACCACTCCCAAGTCCCCAGTCCCCTCCCAAGTCCCTGCCACTCCCATGTCCCAAGTCCCCACCCAAGTCCCTGCCCCTCCCTAGTCCCCTCCCCAGTCCCTGCCCCTCCCATGTCCAAAGTCCCCTCCCAAGTCCCTGCCCCTCCCAAGTCCCTGCCCCTCCAATGTACCCAGTCCCCTCCCCAGTTCCTGCCTCTCCTATTTCCCCAGTCCCCTCCCCTACCAAGTCCCTGCCCCTCCCATGTCCCCAGTCCCCTCCCCAGTCCCTGCCACTCCCAAGTCCCTGCCCCTCCCATGTCCCCAATCCCCTCCCTAGTCCCTGCCCCTCCCATTTCCACAGTCCCCTCCCAAGTCCCTGCCCCTCCCATTTCTCCAGTCCCCTCCCAAGTCCCTGCCCCTCCCAAGTCCCCAGTCCCCTCCCCAGTCCCTGCCCCTCCCATGTCCCGACTCCCCACCCAAGTCCCTGCCCCTCCCAAGTCCCCAGTCCCCTCCCAAGTCCCTGAACCTCCCATGTCCCCAGTCCCCTGCCCAGTCCCTGCCCCTCCCATGTCCCCAGTCCCCTCCCAAGTCCCTGGCCCTTCCATGTCCCCAGTCCCCTCCCCACTACCTGCCCCTCCCAAGTCCCTGCCCCTCCCATGTCCCCAGTCCCCTCCCTAGTCCCTGCCCCTCCCATGTCCCCAGTCCCCTCCCAAGTCCCTGCACTCCCATGTCCCCAGTCCCCTCCCCAGTCCCTGCCCCTCCCAAGTCCCCAGTCCCCTCCCCAGTCCCTGCCCCTTCCATGTCCCCAGTCCCCTCCCAAGTCCCTGTCCTTCCCAAGCCTTGCCCCTCCCAATTCCCCAGTCCCTTCCCCAGTCCCTGCCACTCCCAAATCGCTGCCCCGCCCATTTCCCCATTCCCCTCCCAAGTCCCTGCCCCTCCCCTGTCCCTGCCCCTCCCAAGTACCTGCCCCACCCATGTCCCCAATCCCCTCCCAAGTCCCGGGCCCTCCCAAGTCCCCAGTCCCCTCCCAAGTCCCTTCCCCTCCCATGTCCCCACTCCCCTACCCAGTTCCTGCCCCTCCCCAGTCCCTGCCCCTCCAATGTCCACACTTCCCTCCCAAGTCCCTGCCACTCCCATATCCCCTGTCCCCTACCAAGTCCCTGCCCCTCCCATGTCCCCAATCCCCTCCAAAGTCCCTGCCCCTCCCAAGTCCCTGCCCCTCCCATGTCTCCAGTCCCCTCCCCAGTCCCTGCCCCTCCCAAGTCCCTGCCCCTCCCATGTCTCCAGTCCCCTCCCAAGTCCCTGCCCCTCCCAAGTCCCCAGTCCCCTCCCAAGTCCCTGCCACTCCCATGTCCCAAGTCCCCACCCAAGTCCCTGCCCCTCCCTAGTCCCCTCCCCAGACCCTGCCCCTCCCCAGTCCCTGCCACTCCCATGTCCCTGCCCCTCCCATGTCCCCAGTCCACTCCCCAGTCCCTGCCCCTCCCATGTCTCCCGTCCCCTCCCAATTCCCTGCCCCTCCCATTTCCCCAATCCCCTACCAAGTCCCTGCTCCTCCCATGTCCCCATTCCCCGCCCAAGTCCCTGCCCCTCCCAAGTCCCAAGTCCCCTCCCCAGTCCCTGCCCCTCCCATGTCCCCAGTCCCCTCCCCAGTCCCTGCCCCTCCCAAGTCCCTGCCCCTCCCATGTCCCCAGTCACCTCCAAAGTCCGTGCCCCTCCCATGTCCCCAGTCCCCTCCCAAGTCCCTGCCCCTCCCAAGTCCCTGCCCCTCCAATGTCCCCAGTCCCCTCCCCAGTTCCTGCCTCTCCTATTTCCCCAGTCCCCTCCCCTACCAAGTCCCTGCCCCTCCCATGTCCCCAGTCCCCCTCCCCAGTCCCTGCCACTCCCAAGTCCCTGCCCCTCCCATGTCCCCAATCCCCTCCCTAGTCCCTGCCCCTCCCATTTCCACAGTCCCCTCCCAAGTCCCTGCCCCTCCCATTTCTCCAGTCCCCTCCCAAGTCCCTGCCCCTCCCAAGTCCCCAGTCCCCTCCCCAGTCCCTGCCCCTCCCATGTCCCGACTCCCCACCCAAGTCCCTGCCCCTCCCAAGTCCCCAGTCCCCTCCCAAGTCCCTGAACCTGCCATGTCCCCAGTCCCCTGCCCAGTCCCTGCCCCTCCCATGTCCCCAGTCCCCCTCCCAAGTCCCTGGCCCTTCCATGTCCCCAGTCCCCTCCCCACTACCTACCCCTCCCAAGTCCCTGCCCCTCCCATGTCCCCAGTCCCCTCCCTAGACCCTGCCCCTCCCATGTCCCCAGTCCCCTCCCAAGTCCCTGCACTCCCATGTCCCCAGTCCCCTCCCCAGTCCCTGCCCCTCCCAAGTCCCCAGTCCCCTACCCAGTCCCTGCTCCTCCCATGTCCCCAGTCCCCACCCAAGTCCCTGCCCCTCCCAAGTCCCCAGTCCCCTCCCCAGTCCCTGCCCCTTCCATGTCCCCAGTCCCCTCCCAAGTCCCTGTCCTTCCCAAGCCTTGCCCCTCCCAATTCCCCAGTCCCTTCCCCAGTCCCTGCCACTCCCAAATCGCTGCCCCGCCCATTTCCCCATTCCCCTCCCAAGTCCCTGCCCCTCCCCTGTCCCTGCCCCTCCCAAGTCCCTGCCCCACCCATGTCCCCAATCCCCTCCCAAGTCCCGGGCCCTCCCAAGTCCCCAGTCCCCTCCCAAGTCCCTTCCCCTCCCATGTCCCCACTCCCCTACCCAGTTCCTGCCCCTCCCCAGTCCCTGCCCCTCCAATGTCTACACTTCCCTCCCAAGTCCCTGCCACTCCCATATCCCCTGTCCCCTACCAAGTCCCTGCCCCTCCCATGTCCCCAATCCCCTCCAAAGTCCCTGCCCCACCCAAGTCCCTGCCCCTCCCATGTCACCAGTCCCCTCCCCAGTCCCTGCCCCCTCCCAAGTCCCTGCCCCTCCCATGTCTCCAGTCCCCTCCCATGTCCCCGGACCCCTCCCAAGTCCCTGCCTCTCCCATGTCCCCAGTCCCCTCCCCAGTCCCTGCCCCTCCAAAGTCCCTAATCCCCTCCCAAGTCCCCAGTCCCCTCCCAAGTCCCTGCCCCTCCCATGTCCCCAGTCCCCTCCCCAGTCCCTACCACTCCCAAGTCCCCAGTCCCCTCCCAAGTCCCTGCCACTCCCATGTCCCAAGTCCCCACCCAAGTCCCTGCCCCTCCCTAGTCCCCTCCCCAGTCCCTGCCCCTCCCATGTCCAAAGTCCCCTCCTAAGTCCCTGCCCCTCCCAAGTCCCTGCCCCTCCCATGTCTCCAGTCCCCTCCCAAGTCCCTGCCCCTCCCAAGTCCCCAGTCCCCTCCCAAGTCCCTGCCACTCCCATGTCCCAAGTCCCCACCCAAGTCCCTGCCCCTCCCTAGTCCCCTCCCCAGTCCCTGCCCCTCCCCAGTCCCTGCCACTCCCATGTCCCTGCCCCTCCCATGTCCCCAGTCCACTCCCCAGTCCCTGCCCCTCCCATGTCTCCAGTCCCCACCCAAGTCAGTGCCCCTCCCAACTCCCCAGTCCCCTCCCAAGTCCCTGCCCCTGGAAAGTCCCAATCCCCTCCAAAGTCCCCGGTCCCCTCCCATGTCCCCAGTCCCCTCCCAAGTCCCCAATCCCCTCCCATGTCCCCAGTCCCCTCCCAAGTCCCTGCCCCTCCCATGTCCCCAGTCCCCTCCTAAGTCCCTGCCTCTCCCTCGTCCCCAGTCCCCTCCCCAGTCCCTGCTCCTCCCATGTCCCCAGTCCCCTCCTAAGTCCCTGCCCCTCCCAAGTCCCTGCCCCTCCCATGTCCCCAGTCCCCTCCCCAGTCCCTACCACTCCCAACTCTCTGCCCCTCCCATGTCTCCCGTTTCCTCCCAATTCCCTGCCCCTCCCATTTCCCCAGTCCCCTACCAAGTCCCTGCTCCTCCCATGTCCCCATTCCCCGCCCAAGTCCCTGCCCCTCCCAAGTCCCAAGTCCCCTCCCCAGTCCCTGCCCCTCCCATGTCCCCAGTGCCCTCCCCAGTCCCTGCCCCTCCCAAGTCCCTGCCCCTCCCATGTCCACAGTCACCTCCAAAGTCCGTGCCCCTCCCATGTCCCCAGTCCCCTCCCAAGTCCCTGCCCCTCCCAAGTCCCTGCCCCTCCAATGTCCCCAGTCCCCTCCCCAGTCCCTGCCCCTCCCAAGTCCCGACTCCCCACCCAAGTCCCTGCCCCTCCCAAGTCCCCAGTCCCCTCCCAAGTCCCTGAACCTCCCATGTCCCCAGTCCCCTCCCCAGTCCCTGCCCCTCCCATGTCCCGGACCCTCCCTTGTCCCCAGTCCCTTCCCCAGTCCCTTCCCCTCCCATGTCCCCAGTCCCCTCCCCAGTCCCTACCACTCCCAACTCCCTGCCCCTCCCATGACTCCCGTCCCCTCCCAATTCCCTGCCCCTCCCATTTCCCCAATCCCCTACCAAGTCCCTGCCCCTCCCATGTCCCCAGTCCCCTCCCCAGTCCCTGCCACTCCCAAGTCCCTGCCCCTCTCATGTCCCCAGTCCCCTTCCCAATCCTTGCCCCTCCCATGTCCCCAGTCCCCTCCCAAGTCCACAGTCCCCTACCCAGTCCCTGACCCTCCCATGTCCCCAGTCCCCACCCAAGTCCCTGCCCCTCCCAAGTCCCCAGTCCCCTCCCAAGACTCTGACCCTCCCTTGTCCCCAGTCCCCTCCCCAGTCCCAGCCACTACAAATTCCCTGCCCCTCCCATGTCCCCAGTCCCCTCCCCACTTCCTGCCTCTCCCATTTCCCCAGTCGCCTCCCCTACTAAGTCCCTGCCCCTCCCATGTCCCCAGTCCCCTCCCCAGTCCCTGCCACTCCCAAGTCCCTGCCCCTCCCATGTCCCCAATCCCCTCCCTAGTCCCTGCCCCTCCCATTTCCACAGTCCCCTCCCAAGTCCCTGCCCCTCCCATTTCTCCAGTCCCCTCCCAAGTCCCTGCCCCTCCCAAGTCCCCAGTCCCCTCCCCAGTCCCTGCCCCTCCCATGTCCCCACTCCCCACCCAAGTCCCTGGCCCTCCCAAGTCCCCAGTACCCTCCCAAGTCCCTGCCCCTCCCATGTCCCCACTCCCCTCCCCAGTCCCTGCCCCTCCCATGTCCCCAGTCCCCTCCCAAATCCCTGCCCCTCCTTTGTCCCCAGTCCCCTCCCAAGTCCCTGGCCCTCCCATGTCCCCAGTCCCCTCCCCACTACCTGCCCCTCCCAAGTCCCTGCCCCTCCCATGTCCCCAGTCCCCTCCCTAGTCCCTGCCCCTCCCATGTCCCCAGTCCCCTCCCAAGTCCCTGCACTCCCATGTCCCCAGTCCCCTCCCCAGTCCCTGCCCCTCCCAAGTCCCCAGTCTCCTAACCAGTCCCTGACACTCCCATGTCCCCAGTCCCCACCCAAGTCCCTGCCCCTCCCAAGTCCCCAGTCCCCTCCCCAGTCCCTGCCCCTTCCATGTCCCCAGTCCCCTCCCAATTCCCTGTCCTTCCCAAGCCTTGCCTCTCCCAATTCCCCGGTCCCTTCCCCAGTCCCTGCCACTCCCAAGTCCCTGCCCCGCCCATTTCCCCATTCCCCTCCCAAGTCCCTGCCCCTCCCCTGTCCCTGCCCCTCCCAAGTCCCTGCCCCACCCATGTCCCCAATCCCCTCCCAAGTCCCTGGCCCTCCCAAGTCCCCAGTCCCCTCCCATGTCCCCAGTCACCTTCCCAGTCCCTGCCCCTTCCAAGTCCCTGCCCCTCCCATGTCCCCAGTCCCCTCCCATGTCCCCAGTCCCCTCCCAAGTCCTTGCCCCTCCCAAGTCCCTTCCCCTCCCATGTCCCCACTCCCCTACCCAGTTCCTGCACCTCCCCACTCCCTGCCCCTCCAATGTCCACAGTTCCCTCCCAAGTCCCTGCCACTCCCATGTCCCCTGTCCCCTCCCAAGTCCCTGCCCCTCCCATGTCCCCAGTCCCCTCCCAAGCCCCTGCCCCTCCCATGTCTCCAGTCCCCTCCCCAGTCCCTGCCCCTCCCAAGTCCCTGCCCCTCCCATGTCTCCAGTCCCCTCCCATGTCCCCGGTCCCCTCCCAAGTCCGTGCCCCTCCCATGTCCCCAGTCCCCTCCCACGTCCCTGCCTCTCCCAAGTCCCTGCCCCTGTAATGTCCCCAGTCCCCTCCCCAGTTCCTGCCTCTCCTATTTCCCCAGTCCCCTCCCCTACCAAGTCCCTGCCCCTCCCATGTCCCCAGTCCCCTCCCCAGTCCCTGCCACTCCCAAGTCCCTGCCCCTCCCATGTCCCCAATCCCCTCCCTAGTCCCTGCCACTCCCATTTCCACAGTCCACTCCCAAGTCCCTGCCCCTCCCATTTCTCCAGTCCCCTCCCAAGTCCCTGCCCCTCCCAAGTCCCCAGTCCCCTCCCCAGTCCCTGCCCCTCCCATGTCCCGACTCCCCACCCAAGTCCCTGCCCCTCCCAAGTCCCCAGTCCCCTCCCAAGTCCCTGAACCTCCCATGTCCCCAGTCCCCTCCCCAGTCCCTGCCCCTCCCATGTCCCTGACCCTCCCTTGTCCCCAGTCCCTTCCTTAGTCCCTGCCCCTCCCATGTCCCCAGTCCCCACCACTCCCAACTCCCTGCCCCTCCCATGTCTCCCGTCCCCTCCCAATTCCCTGCCCCTCCCATTTCCCCAATCCCCTACCAAGTCCCTGCCCCTCCCATGTCCCCAGTCCCCTCCCCAGTCCCCTGCCACTCCCAAGTCCCTGCCCCGCCCATTTCCCCATTCCCCTCCCAAGTCCCTGCCCCTCCCCTGTCCCTGCCCCTCCCAAGTCCCTGCCCCACCCATGTCCCCAATCCCGTCCCAAGTCCCTGACCCTCCCAAGTCCCCAGTCCCCTCCCATGTCCCCAGTCACCTTCCCAGTCCCTGCCCCTTCCAAGTCCCTGCCCCTCCCATGTCCCCAGTCCCCTCCCATGTCCCCAGTCCCCTCCCAAGTCCTTGCCCCTCCCAAGTCCCTTCCCCTCCCATGTCCCCACTCCCCTACCCAGTTCCTGCACCTCCCCACTCCCTGCCCCTCCAATGTCCACAGTTCCCTCCCAAGTCCCTGCCACTCCCATGTCCCCTGTCCCCTCCCAAGTCCCTGCCCCTCCCATGTCCCCAGTCCCCTCCCAAGCCCCTGCCCCTCCCAAGTCCCTGCCCCTCCCATGTCTCCAGTCCCCTCCCCAGTCCCTGCCCCTCCCAAGTCCCTGCCCCTCCCATGTCTCCAGTCCCCTCCCATGTCCCCGGTCCCCTCCCAAGTCCGTGCCCCTCCCATGTCCCCAGTCCCCTCCCAAGTCCCTGCCCCTCCCAAGTCCCTGCCCCTCCAATGTCCCCAGTCCCCTCCCCAGTTCCTGCCTCTCCTATTTCCCCAGTCCCCTCCCCTACCAAGTCCCTGCCCCTCCCATGTCCCCAGTCCCCTCCCCAGTCCCTGCCACTCCCAAGTCCCTGCCCCTCCCATGTCCCCAATCCCCTCCAAAGTCCCTGCCCCTCCCAAGTCCGCAGTCCCCTCCCCAGTCCCTGCCCCTTCCATGTCCCCAGTCCCCTCCCAAGTCCCTGTCCTTCCCAAGCCTTGCCTCTCCCTGTTCCCCGGTCCCTTCCCCAGTCCCTGCCACTCCCAAGTCCCTGCCCCGCCCATTTCCCCATTCCCCTCCCAAGTCCCTGCCCCTCCCCTGTCCCTGCCCCTCCCAAGTCCCTGCCCCACCCATGTCCCCAATCCCCTCCCAAGTCCCTGGCCCTCCCAAGTCCCCAGTCCCCTCCCATGTCCCCAGTCACCTTCCCAGTCCCTGCCCCTTCCAAGTCCCTGCCCCTCCCATGTCCCCAGTCCCCTCCCATGTCCCCAGTCCCCTCCCAAGTCCTTGCCCCTCCCAAGTCCCTTCCCCTCCCATGTCCCCACTCCCCTACCCAGTTCCTGCACCTCCCCACTCCCTGCCCCTCCAATGTCCACAGTTCCCTCCCAAGTCCCTGCCACTCCCATGTCCCCTGTCCCCTCCCAAGTCCCTGCCCCTCCCATGTCCCCACTCCCCTCCCAAGTCCCTGCCCCTCCCAAGTCCCTGCCCCTCCCATGTCTCCAGTCCCCTCCCCAGTCCCTGCCCCTCCCAAGTCCCTGCCCCTCCCATGTCTCCAGTCCCCTCCCATGTCCCCGGTCCCCTCCCAAGTCCGTGCCCCTCCCATGTCCCCAGTCCCCTCCCAAGTCCCTGCCCCTCCCAAGTCCCTGCCCCTCCAATGTCCCCAGTCCCCTCCCAAGTCCCTGCCACTCCCATGTCCCAAGTCCCCACCCAAGTCCCTGCCCCTCCCCAGTCCCCTCCCCAGTCCCTACCACTCCCAAGTCCCCAGTCCCCTCTCAAGTCCCTGCCCCTCCCATGTCCCCAGTCCCTACCACTCCCAACTCCCTGCCCCTCCCATCTCTCCAGTCCCCTCCCAAGTCCCTGCCCCTCCCAAGTCCCCAGTCCCCTCCCAAGTCCCTGCCACTCCCATGTCCCAAGTCCCCACCCATGTCCCTGCCCCTCCCTAGTCCCCTCCCCAGTCCCTGCCCCTCCCCAGTCCCTGCAACTCCCATGTCCCTGCCCCTCCCATGTCCGCAGTCCACTCTCCAGTCCCTGCCCCTCCCATGTCTCCAGTCCCCTCCCAAGTCCCTGCCCCTGGAAAGTCCCAATCCCCTCCCAAGTCCCTGCCCCTCCCATGTCCCCAGTCCCTGCCCCTCCCAAGTCCTCAGTCCCCTCCCAAGTCCTTGCCCCTCCCATGTCCCCAGTTCCCTCCCCTGTCCCTGCCCCTCCCAAGTCCCCAGTCCCCTCCCAAGTCCCTGTCCCTCCCAAGTCCTTGCCCCTCCCAAGTCCCTGCCCCTCCAATGTCCCCAGTCCCCTCCCATGTCTCCAGTTCCCTCCCAAGTCCCTGTTCTCCCATGTCCCCAGTACCCTCCCAAGTCCCTGGCCCTCCCATGTGCCCAGTCCCGTCCCAAGTCCCCTCCCCAGTCCCTGCCACTCCCAAATCCCTGCCCCTACTATGTCCCCAGTCCCCTCCCATGTCCCCGGTCCCCTCCCAAGTCCCTGTCCCTCCCAAGCCTTTCCCCTCCCAATTCCCCAGTCCCTGCCCCTCCCATGTCCCCAGTCCCCTCCCAAGTCCCTGCCCCTCCCATGTCCCCAGTCCCCTCCTAAGTCCCTGCCTCTCCCACGTCCCCAGTCCCCTCCTAAGTCCCTGCCCCTCCCAAGTCCCTGCCCCTCCCATGTCCCCAGTCCCCTCCCCAGTCCCTACCACTCCCAACTCCCTGCCCCTCCCATGTCTCCCGTCCCCTCCCGATTCCCTGCCCCTCCCATTTCCCCAGTCCCTACCAAGTCCCTGCTCCTCCCATGTCCCCATTCCCCGCCCAAGTCCCTGCCCCTCCCAAGTCCCAATTCCCCTCCCCAGTCCCTGCCCCTCCCATGTCCCCAGTCCCCTCCCCAGTCCCTGCCCCTCCCAAGTCCCTGCCCCTCCCATGTCCCCAGTCACCTCCAAAGTCCCTGCCCCTCCCAAGTCCCTGCCCCTCCAATGTCCCCAGTCCCCTCCCCAGTTCCTGCCTCTCCTATTTCCCCAGTCCCCTCCCCTACCAAGTCCCTGCCCCTCCCAAGTCCCCAGTCCCCTCCCCAGTCCCTGCCCCTCCCATGTCCCGACTCCCCACCCAAGTCCCTGCCCCTCCCAAGTCCCCAGTCCCCTCCCAAGTCCCTGAACCTCCCATGTCCCCAGTCCCCTCCCCAGTCCCTGCCCCTCCCATGTCCCTGACCCTCCCTTGTCCCCAGTCCCTTCCTTAGTCCCTGCCCCTCCCATGTCCCCAGTCCCCACCACTCCCAACTCCCTGCCCCTCCCATGTCTCCCGTCCCCTCCCAATTCCCTGCCCCTCCCATTTCCCCAATCCCCTACCAAGTCCCTGCCCCTCCCATGTCCCCAGTCCCCTCCCCAGTCCCTGCCACTCCCAAGTCCCTGCCCCTCTCATGTCCCCAGTCCCCTTCCCAATCCTTGCCCCTCCCATGTCCCCAGTCCCCTCCCAAGTCCACAGTCCCCTACCCAGTCCCTGACCCTCCCATGTCCCCAGTCCCCACCCAAGTCCCTGCCCCTCCCAAGTCCCCAGTCCCCTCCCAAGTCTCTGACCCTCCCTTGTCCCCAGTCCCCTCCCCAGTCCCAGCCACTACCAATTCCCTGCCCCTCCCATGTCCCCAGTCCCCTCCCCACTTCCTGCCTCTCCCATTTCCCCAGTCGCCTCCCCTACCAAGTCCCTGCCCCTCCCATGTCCCCAGTCCCCTCCCCAGTCCCTGCCACTCCCAAGTCCCTGCCCCTCCCATTTCCACAGTCCCCTCCCAAGTCCCTGCCCCTCCCATTTCTCCAGTCCCCTCCCAAGTCCCTGCCCCTCCCAAGTCCCCAGTCCCCTCCCCAGTCCCTGCCCCTCCCATGTCCCCACTCCCCACCCAAGTCCCTAGCCCTCCCAAGTCCCCAGTACCCTCCCAAGTCCCTGCCCCTCCCATGTCCCCACTCCCCTCCCCAGTCCCTGCCCCTCCCATGTCCCCAGTCCCCTCCCAAATCCCTGCCCCTCCTATGTCCGCAGTCCCCTCCCAAGTCCCTGGCCCTCCCATGTCCCCAGTCCCCTCCCCACTACCTGCCCCTCCCAAGTCCCTGCCCCTCCCATGTCCCCACTCCCCTCCCTAGTCCCTGCCCCTCCCATGTCCCCAGTCCCCTCCCAAGTCCCTGCACTCCCATGTCCCCAGTCCCCTCCCCAGTACCTGCCCCTCCCAAGTCCACAGTCCCCTCCCCAGTCCCCAGTCCCCTCCCCAGTCCCTGCCCCTTCCATGTCCCCAGTCCCCTCCCAAGTCCCTGCACTCCCATGTCCCCAGTCCCCTCCCCAGTACCTGCCCCTCCCAAGTCCACAGTCCCCTCCCCAGTCCCCAGTCCCTTCCCCAGTCCCAGCCACTCCCAAGTCCCTGCCCCGCCCATTTCCCCATTCCCCTCCCAAGTCCCTGCCCCTCCCCTGTCCCTGCCCCTCCCAAGTCCCTGCCCCACCCATGTCCCCAATCCCCTCCCAAGTCCCTGCCCCTCCCAAGTCCCTGCCCCTCCCATGTCCCCAGTCCCCTCCCATGTCCCCAGTCCCCTCCCAAGTCCTTGCCCCTCCCAAGTCCCTTCCCCTCCCATGTCCCCACTCCCCTACCCAGTTCCTGCACCTCCCCACTCCCTGCCCCTCCAATGTCCACAGTTCCCTCCCAAGTCCCTGCCACTCCCATGTCCCCTGTCCCCTCCCAAGTCCCTGTCCCTCCCATGTCCCCAGTCCCCTCCCAAGTCCCTGCCCCTCCCAAGTCCCTGCCCCTCCCATGTCTCCAGTCCCCTCCCAAGTCCCTGCCCCTCCCAAGTCCCCTGTCCCCTCCCAAGTTCCTGCCACTCCCATGTCCCAAGTCCCCACGCAAGTCCCTGCCCCTCCCTAGTCCCCTCCCCAGTCCCTGCCCCTCCCCAGTCCCTGCCACTCCCATGTCCCTGCCCCGCCCATGTCCCCAGTCCACTCCCCAGTCCCTGCCCCTCCCATGTCTCCAGTCCCCACCCAAGTCCCTGCCCCTCCCATGTCCCCAGTCCCCTCCCAAGTCCCCAATCCCCTCCCATGTCCCCAGTCGCCTCCCAAGTCCCTGCCCCTCCCATGTCCCCAGTCCCCTCCTAAGTCCCTGCCTCTCCCAAGTCCCCAGTCCCCTCCCCAGTCCCTGCCCCTCCCATCTCCCCAGTCCCCTCCTAAGTACCTGCCCCTCCCAAGTCCCTGCCCCTCCCATGTCCCCAGTCCCCTCCCCAGTCCCTACCAGTCCCAACTCCCTGCCCCTCCCATGTCTCCCGTCCCCTCCCAATTCCCTGCCCCTCCCATTTCCCCAATCCCCTACCAAGTCCCTGCTCCTCCCATGTCCCCATTCCCCGCCCAAGTCCCTGCCCCTCCCAAGTCCCAAGTCCCCTCCCCAGTCCCTGCCCCTCCCATGTCCCCAGTCCCCTCCCCAGTCCCTGCCCCTCCCAAGTCCCTGCCCCTCCCATGTCCCCAGTCACCTCCAAAGTCCGTGCCCCTCCCATGTCCCCAGTCCCCTCCCAAGTCCCTGCCCCTCCCAAGTCCCTGCCCCTCCAATGTACCCAGTCCCCTCCCCAGTTCCTGCCTCTCCTATTTCCCCAGTCCCCTCCCCTACCAAGTCCCTGCCCCTCCCATGTCCCCAGTCCCCTCCCCAGTCCCTGCCACTCCCAAGTCCCTGCCCCTCCCATGTCCCCAATCCCCTCCCTAGTCCCTGCCCCTCCCATTTCCACAGTCCCCTCCCAAGTCCCTGCCCCTCCCATTTCTCCAGTCCCCTCCCAAGTCCCTGCCCCTCCCAAGTCCCCAGTCCCCTCCCCAGTCCCTGCCCCTCCCATGTCCCGACTCCCCACCCAAGTCCCTGCCCCTCCCAAGTCCCCAGTCCCCTCCCAAGTCCCTGAACCTCCCATGTCCCCAGTCCCCTGCCCAGTCCCTGCCCCTCCCATGTCTCCAGTCCCCTCCCCAGTCCCTGCCCCTCCCAAGTCCCTGGCCCTTCCATGTCCCCAGTCCCCTCCCCACTACCTGCCCCTCCCAAGTCCGTGCCCCTCCCATGTCCCCAGTCCCCTCCCTAGTCCCTGCCCCTCCCCAGTCCCTGCCACTCCCATGTCCCTGCCCCTCCCATGTCCCCAGTCCACTCCCCAGTCCCTGCCCCTCCCATGTCTCCAGTCCCCACCCAAGTCCCTGCCCCTCCCATGTCCCCAGTCCCCTCCCAAGTCCCCAATCCCCTCCCATGTCCCCAGTCGCCTCCCAAGTCCCTGCCCCTCCCATGTCCCCAGTCCCCTCCTAAGTCCCTGCCTCTCCCAAGTCCCCAGTCCCCTCCCCAGTCCCTGCCCCTCCCATCTCCCCAGTCCCCTCCTAAGTCCCTGACCCTCCCAAGTCCCTGCCCCTCCCATGTCCCCAGTCCCCTCCCCAGTCCCTACCAGTCCCAACTCCCTGCCCCTCCCATGTCTCCCATCCCCTCCCAATTCCCTGCCCCTCCCATTTCCCCAATCCCCTACCAAGTCCCTGCTCCTCCCATGTCCCCATTCCCCGCCCAAGTCCCTGCCCCTCCCAAGTCCCAAGTCCCCTCCCCAGTCCCTGCCCCTCCCATGTCCCCAGTCCCCTCCCCAGTCCCTGCCCCTCCCAAGTCCCTGCCCCTCCCATGTCCCCAGTCACCTCCAAAGTCCGTGCCCCTCCCATGTCCCCAGTCCCCTCCCAAGTCCCTGCCCCTCCCAAGTCCCTGCCCCTCCAATGTCCCCAGTCCCCTCCCCAGTTCCTGCCTCTCCTATTTCCCCAGTCCCCTCCCCTACCAAGTCCCTGCCCCTCCCATGTCCCCAGTCCCCTCCCCAGTCCCTGCCACTCCCAAGTCCCTGCCCCTCCCATGTCCCCAATCCCCTCCCTAGTCCCTGCCCCTCCCATTTCCACAGTCCCCTCCCAAGTCCCTGCCCCTCCCATTTCTCCAGTCCCCTCCCAAGTCCCTGCCCCTCCCAAGTCCCCAGTCCCCTCCCCAGTCCCTGCCCCTCCCTTGTCCCGACTCCCCACCCAAGTCCCTGCCCCTCCCAAGTCCCCAGTCCCCTCCCAAGTCCCTGAACCTCCCATGTCCCCAGTCCCCTGCCCAGTCCCTGCCCCTCCCATGTCTCCAGTCCCCTCCCCAGTCCCTGCCCCTCCCAAGTCCCTGGCCCTCCCATGTCCCCAGTCCCCTCCCCACTACCTGCCCCTCCCAAGTCCCTGCCCCTCCCATGTCCCCAGTCCCCTCCCTAGTCCCTGCCCCTCCCATGTCCCCAGTCCCCTCCCAAGTCCCTGCACTCCCATGTCCCCAGTCCCCTCCCCCGTCCCTGCCCCTTCCATGTCCCCAGTCCCCTCCCAAGTCCCTGTCCTTCCCAAGCCTTGCCCCTCCCAATTCCCCAGTCCCTTCCCCAGTCCCTGCCACTCCCAAATCGCTGCCCCGTCCATTTCCCCATTCCCCTCCCAAGTCCCTGCCCCTCCCCTGTCCCTGCCCCTCCCAAGTCCCTGCCCCACCCATGTCCCCAATCCCCTCCCAAGTCCCGGGCCCTCCCAAGTCCCCAGTCCCCTCCCAAGTCCCTTCCCCTCCCATGTCCCCACTCCCCTACCCAGTTCCTGCCCCTCCCCAGTCCCTGCCCCTCCAATGTCCACACTTCCCTCCCAAGTCCCTGCCACTCCCATATCCCCTGTCCCCTACCAAGTCCCTGCCCCTCCCATGTCCCCAATCCCCTCCAAAGTCCCTGCCCCTCCCAAGTCCCTGCCCCTCCCATGTCTCCAGTCCCCTCCCCAGTCCCTGCCCCTCCCAAGTCCCTGCCCCTCCCATGTCTTTAGTCCCCTCCCATGTCCCCGGACCCCTCCCAAGTCCCTGCCTCTCCCATGTCCCCAGTCCCCTCCCCAGTCCCTACCCCTCCAAAGTCCCTAATCCCCTCCCAAGTCCCCAGTCCCCTCCCAAGTCCCTGTCCCTCCCAAGTCCTTGCCCCTCCCAAGTCCCCAGTCCCCTCCCCAGTCCCTGCCTCTCCTAAGTCCCCAGTCCCCTCCCCAGTCCCTGCCCCTCCCATGTCCAAAGTCCCCTCCCCAGTCCCTGCCCCTCCCAAGTCCCTGCCCCTCCCATGTCCCCAGTCCCCTCCCCAGTCCCTACCACTCCCAAGTCCCCAGTCCCCTCCCAAGTCCCTGCCACTCCCATGTCCCAAGTCCCCACCCAAGTCCCTGCCCCTCCCTAGTCCCCTCCCCAGTCCCTGCCCCTCCCATGTCCAAAGTCCCCTCCTAAGTCCCTGCCCCTCCCAAGTCCCTGCCCCTCCCATGTCTCCAGTCCCCTCCCAAGTCCCTGCCCCTCCCAAGTCCCCAGTCCCCTCCCAAGTCCCTGCCACTCCCATGTCCCAAGTCCCCACCCAAGACCCTGCCCCTCCCTAGTCCCCTCCCCAGACCCTGCCCCTCCCCAGTCCCTGCCACTCCCATGTCACTGCCCCTCCCATGTCCCCAGTCCACTCCCCAGTCCCTGCCCCTCCCATGTCTCCCGTCCCCTCCCAATTCCCTGCCCCTCCCATTTCCCCAATCCCCTACCAAGTCCCTGCTCCTCCCATGTCCCCATTCCCCGCCCAAGTCCCTGCCCCTCCCAAGTCCCAAGTCCCCTCCCCAGTCCCTGCCCCTCCCATGTCCCCAGTCCCCTCCCCAGTCCCTGCCCCTCCCAAGTCCCTGCCCCTCCCATGTCCCCAGTCACCTCCAAAGTCCGTGCCCCTCCCATGTCCCCAGTCCCCTCCCAAGTCCCTGCCCCTCCCAAGTCCCTGCCCCTCCAATGTACCCAGTCCCCTCCCCAGTTCCTGCCTCTCCTATTTCCCCAGTCCCCTCCCCTACCAAGTCCCTGCCCCTCCCATGTCCCCAGTCCCCTCCCCAGTCCCTGCCACTCCCAAGTCCCTGCCCCTCCCATGTCCCCAATCCCCTCCCTAGTCCCTGCCCCTCCCATTTCCACAGTCCCCTCCCAAGTCCCTGCCCCTCCCATTTCTCCAGTCCCCTCCCAAGTCCCTGCCCCTCCCAAGTCCCCAGTCCCCCCCCCAGTCCCTGCCCCTCCCATGTCCCGACTCCCCACCCAAG
This sequence comes from Neomorphus geoffroyi, assembly GCA_033558235.1. Taxonomy (NCBI): domain Eukaryota; kingdom Metazoa; phylum Chordata; class Aves; order Cuculiformes; family Neomorphidae; genus Neomorphus; species Neomorphus geoffroyi. The sequence continues at coordinate 28,762 of JAUMJM010000119.1, forward strand.
TCCCTGCCCCTCCCAAGTCCCCAGTCCCCTCCCAAGTCCCTGAACCTCCCATGTCCCCAGTCCCCTGCCCAGTCCCTGCCCCTCCCATGTCCCCAGTCCCCTCCCAAGTCCCTGGCCCTTCCATGTCCCCAGTCCCCTCCCCACTACCTGCCCCTCCCAAGTCCCTGCCCCTCCCATGTCCCCAGTCCCCTCCCTAGTCCCTGCCCCTCCCATGTCCCCAGTCCCCTCCCAAGTCCCTGCACTCCCATGTCCCCAGTCCCCTCCCCAGTCCCTGCCCCTCCCAAGTCCCCAGTCCCCTACCCAGTCCCTGCTCCTCCCATGTCCCCAGTCCCCACCCAAGTCCCTGCCCCTCCCAAGTCCCCAGTCCCCTCCCCAGTCCCTGCCCCTTCCATGTCCCCAGTCCCCTCCCAAGTCCCTGTCCTTCCCAAGCCTTGCCCCTCCCAATTCCCCAGTCCCTTCCCCTGTCCCTGCCCCTCCCAAGTCCCTGCCCCACCCATGTCCCCAATCCCCTCCCAAGTCCCGGGCCCTCCCAAGTCCCCAGTCCCCTCCCAAGTCCCTTCCCCTCCCATGTCCCCACTCCCCTACCCAGTTCCTGCCCCTCCCCAGTCCCTGCCCCTCCAATGTCCACACTTCCCTCCCAAGTCCCTGCCACTCCCATATCCCCTGTCCCCTACCAAGTCCCTGCCCCTCCCATGTCCCCAATCCCCTCCAAAGTCCCTGCCCCACCCAAGTCCCTGCCCCTCCCATGTCTCCAGTCCCCTCCCCAGTCCCTGCCCCTCCCAAGTCCCTGCCCCTCCCATGTCTCCAGTCCCCTCCCATGTCCCCGGACCCCTCCCAAGTCCCTGCCTCTCCCATGTCCCCAGTCCCCTCCCCAGTCCCTGCCCCTCCAAAGTCCCTAATCCCCTCCCAAGTCCCCAGTCCCCTCCCAAGTCCCTGTCCCTCCCAAGTCCTTGCCCCTCCCAAGTCCCCAGTCCCCTCCCCAGTCCCTGCCTCTCCTAAGTCCCCAGTCCCCTCCCCAGTCCCTGCCCCTCCCATGTCCAAAGTCCCCTCCTAAGTCCCTGCCCCTCCCAAGTCCCTGCCCCTCCCATGTCCCCAGTCCCCTCCCCAGTCCCTACCACTCCCAAGTCCCCAGTCCCCTCCCAAGTCCCTGCCACTCCCATGTCCCAAGTCCCCACCCAAGTCCCTGCCCCTCCCTAGTCCCCTCCCCAGTCCCTGCCCCTCCCATGTCCAAAGTCCCCTCCTAAGTCCCTGCCCCTCCCAAGTCCCTGCCCCTCCCATGTCTCCAGTCCCCTCCCAAGTCCCTGCCCCTCCCAAGTCCCCAGTCCCCTCCCAAGTCCCTGCCACTCCCATGTCCCAAGTCCCCACCCAAGTCCCTGCCCCTCCCTAGTCCCCTCCCCAGTCCCTGCCCCTCCCCAGTCCCTGCCACTCCCATGTCCCTGCCCCTCCCATGTCCCCAGTCCACTCCCCAGTCCCTGCCCCTCCCATGTCTCCAGTCCCCACCCAAGTCAGTGCCCCTCCCAACTCCCCAGTCCCCTCCCAAGTCCCTGCCCCTGGAAAGTCCCAATCCCCTCCAAAGTCCCTGCCCCTCCCATGTCTCCAGTCCCCTCCCAAGTCCCTGCCCCTCCCAAGTCCCCAGTCCCCTCCCAAGTCCCTGCCACTCCCATGTCCCAAGTCCCCACCCAAGTCCCTGCCCCTCCCTAGTCCCCTCCCCAGTCCCTGCCCCTCCCCAGTCCCTGCCACTCCCATGTCCCTGCCCCTCCCATGTCCCCAGTCCACTCCCCAGTCCCTGCCCCTCCCATGTCTCCAGTCCCCACCCAAGTCAGTGCCCCTCCCAACTCCCCAGTCCCCTCCCAAGTCCCTGCCCCTGGAAAGTCCCAATCCCCTCCAAAGTCCCTGCCCCTCCCATGTCCCCAGTCCCCTCCCAAGTCCCCAATCCCCTCCCATGTCCCCAGTCCCCTCCCAAGTCCCTGCCCCTCCCATGTCCCCAGTCCCCTCCTAAGTCCCTGCCTCTCCCTCGTCCCCAGTCCCCTCCCCAGTCCCTGCTCCTCCCATGTCCCCAGTCCCCTCCTAAGTCCCTGCCCCTCCCAAGTCCCTGCCCCTCCCATGTCCCCAGTCCCCTCCCCAGTCCCTACCACTCCCAACTCCCTGCCCCTCCCATGTCTCCCGTTTCCTCCCAATTCCCTGCCCCTCCCATTTCCCCAGTCCCCTACCAAGTCCCTGCTCCTCCCATGTCCCCATTCCCCGCCCAAGTCCCTGCCCCTCCCAAGTCCCAAGTCCCCTCCCCAGTCCCTGCCCCTCCCATGTCCCCAGTGCCCTCCCCAGTCCCTGCCCCTCCCAAGTCCCTGCCCCTCCCATGTCCCCAGTCACCTCCAAAGTCCGTGCCCCTCCCATGTCCCCAGTCCCCTCCCAAGTCCCTGCCCCTCCCAAGTCCCTGCCCCTCCAATGTCCCCAGTCCCCTCCCCAGTCCCTGCCCCTCCCATGTCCCGACTCCCCACCCAAGTCCCTGCCCCTCCCAAGTCCCCAGTCCCCTCCCAAGTCCCTGAACCTCCCATGTCCCCAGTCCCCTCCCCAGTCCCTGCCCCTCCCATGTCCCGGACCCTCCCTTGTCCCCAGTCCCTTCCCCAGTCCCTTCCCCTCCCATGTCCCCAGTCCCCTTCCCAGTCCCTACCACTCCCAACTCCCTGCCCCTCCCATGACTCCCGTCCCCTCCCAATTCCCTGCCCCTCCCATTTCCCCCAATCCCCTACCAAGTCCCTGCCCCTCCCATGTCCCCAGTCCCCTCCCCAGTCCCTGCCACTCCCAAGTCCCTGCCCCTCTCATGTCCCCAGTCCCCTTCCCAATCCTTGCCCCTCCCATGTCCCCAGTCCCCTCCCAAGTCCACAGTCCCCTACCCAGTCCCTGACCCTCCCATGTCCCCAGTCCCCACCCAAGTCCCTGCCCCTCCCAAGTCCCCAGTCCCCTCCCAAGACTCTGACCCTCCCTTGTCCCCAGTCCCCTCCCCAGTCCCAGCCACTACCAATTCCCTGCCCCTCCCATGTCCCCAGTCCCCTCCCCACTTCCTGCCTCTCCCATTTCCCCAGTCGCCTCCCCTACCAAGTCCCTGCCCCTCCCATGTCCCCAGTCCCCTCCCCAGTCCCTGCCACTCCCAAGTCCCTGCCCCTCCCATGTCCCCAATCCCCTCCCTAGTCCCTGCCCCTCCCATTTCCACAGTCCCCTCCCAAGTCCCTGCCCCCTCCCATTTCTCCAGTCCCCTCCCAAGTCCCTGCCCCTCCCAAGTCCCCAGTCCCCTCCCCAGTCCCTGCCCCTCCCATGTCCCCACTCCCCACCCAAGTCCCTGGCCCTCCCAAGTCCCCAGTACCCTCCCAAGTCCCTGCCCCTCCCATGTCCCCACTCCCCTCCCCAGTCCCTGCCCCTCCCATGTCCCCAGTCCCCTCCCAAATCCCTGCCCCTCCTTTGTCCCCAGTCCCCTCCCAAGTCCCTGGCCCTCCCATGTCCCCAGTCCCCTCCCCACTACCTGCCCCTCCCAAGTCCCTGCCCCTCCCATGTCCCCAGTCCCCTCCCAAGTCCCCAATCCCCTCCCATGTCCCCAGTCGCCTCCCAAGTCCCTGCCCCTCCCATGTCCCCAGTCCCCTCCTAAGTCCCTGCCTCTCCCACGTCCCCAGTCCCCTCCCCAGTCCCTGCCCCCTCCCATCTCCCCAGTCCCCTCCTAAGTCCCCTGCCCCTCCCAAGTCCCTGCCCCTCCCATGTCCCCAGTCCCCTCCCCAGTCCCTACCAGTCCCAACTCCCTGCCCCTCCCATGTCTCCCGTCCCCTCCCAATTCCCTGCCCCTCCCATTTCCCCAATCCCCTACCAAGTCCCTGCTCCTCCCATGTCCCCATTCCCCGCCCAAGTCCCTGCCCCTCCCAAGTCCCAAGTCCCCTCCCCAGTCCCTGCCCCTCCCATGTCCCCAGTCCCCTCCCCAGTCCCTGCCCCTCCCAAGTCCCTGCCCCTCCCATGTCCCCAGTCACCTCCAAGTCCGTGCCCCTCCCATGTCCCCAGTCCCCTCCCAAGTCCCTGCCCCTCCCAAGTCCCTGCCCCTCCAATGTACCCAGTCCCCTCCCCAGTTCCTGCCTCTCCTATTTCCCCAGTCCCCTCCCCTACCAAGTCCCTGCCCCTCCCATGTCCCCAGTCCCCTCCCCAGTCCCTGCCACTCCCAAGTCCCTGCCCCTCCCATGTCCCCAATCCCCTCCCTAGTCCCTGCCCCTCCCATTTCCACAGTCCCCTCCCAAGTCCCTGCCCCTCCCATTTCTCCAGTCCCCTCCCAAGTCCCTGCCCCTCCCAAGTCCCCAGTCCCCTCCCCAGTCCCTGCCCCTCCCATGTCCCGACTCCCCACCCAAGTCCCTGCCCCTCCCAAGTCCCCAGTCCCCTCCCAAGTCCCTGAACCTCCCATGTCCCCAGTCCCCTGCCCAGTCCCTGCCCCTCCCATGTCTCCAGTCCCCTCCCCAGTCCCTACCCCTCCCAAGTCCCTGGCCCTTCCATGTCCCCAGTCCCCTCCCCACTACCTGCCCCTCCCAAGTCCCTGCCCCTCCCATGTCCCCAGTCCCCTCCCTAGTCCCCTGCCCCTCCCATGTCCCCAGTCCCCTCCCAAGTCCCTGCACTCCCATGTCCCCAGTCCCCTCCCCAGTCCCTGCCCCTCCCAAGTCCCCAGTCCCCTCCCCAGTCCCTGCCCCTTCCATGTCCCCAGTCCCCTCCCAAGTCCCTGTCCTTCCCAAGCCTTGCCCCTCCCAATTCCCCAGTCCCTTCCCCAGTCCCTGCCACTCCCAAATCGCTGCCCCGCCCATTTCCCCATTCCCCTCCCAAGTCCCTGCCCCTCCCCTGTCCCTGCCCCTCCCAAGTCCCTGCCCCACCCATGTCCCCAATCCCCTCCCAAGTCCCGGGCCCTCCCAAGTCCCCAGTCCCCTCCCAAGTCCCTTCCCCTCCCATGTCCCCACTCCCCTACCCAGTTCCTGCCCCTCCCCAGTCCCTGCCCCTCCAATGTCCACACTTCCCTGCCAAGTCCCTGCCACTCCCATATCCCCTGTCCCCTACCAAGTCCCTGCCCCTCCCATGTCCCCAATCCCCTCCAAAGTCCCTGCCCCTCCCAAGTCCCTGCCCCTCCCATGTCTCCAGTCCCCTCCCCAGTCCCTGCCCCTCCCAAGTCCCTGCCCCTCCCATGTCTCCAGTCCCCTCCCATGTCCCCGGACCCCTCCCAAGTCCCTGCCTCTCCCATGTCCCCAGTCCCCTCCCCAGTCCCTGCCCCTCCAAAGTCCCTAATCCCCTCCCAAGTCCCCAGTCCCCTCCCAAGTCCCTGTCCCTCCCAAGTCCTTGCCCCTCCCAAGTCCCCAGTCCCCTCCCCAGTCCCTGCCTCTCCTAAGTCCCCAGTCCCCTCCCCAGTCCCTGCCCCTCCCATGTCCAAAGTCCCCTCCCCAGTCCCTGCCCCTCCCAAGTCCCTGCCCCTCCCATGTCCCCAGTCCCCTCCCCAGTCCCTACCACTCCCAAGTCCCCAGTCCCCTCCCAAGTCCCTGCCACTCCCATGTCCCAAGTCCCCACCCAAGTCCCTGCCCCTCCCTAGTCCCCTCCCCAGTCCCTGCCCCTCCCATGTCCAAAGTCCCCTCCTAAGTCCCTGCCCCTCCCAAGTCCCTGCCCCTCCCATGTCTCCAGTCCCCTCCCAAGTCCCTGCCCCTCCCAAGTCCCCAGTCCCCTCCCAAGTCCCTGCCACTCCCATGTCCCAAGTCCCCACCCAAGACCCTGCCCCTCCCTAGTCCCCTCCCCAGACCCTGCCCCTCCCCAGTCCCTGCCACTCCCATGTCCCTGCCCCTCCCATGTCCCCAGTCCACTCCCCAGTCCCTGCCCTCCCATGTCTCCCGTCCCCTCCCAATTCCCTGCCCCTCCCATTTCCCCAATCCCCTACCAAGTCCCTGCTCCTCCCATGTCCCCATTCCCCGCCCAAGTCAGTGCCCCTCCCAAGTCCCAAGTCCCCTCCCCAGTCCCTGCCCCTCCCATGTCCCCAGTCCCCTCCCCAGTCCCTGCCCCTCCCAAGTCCCTGCCCCTCCCATGTCCCCAGTCACCTCCAAAGTCCGTGCCCCTCCCATGTCCCCAGTCCCCTCCCAAGTCCCTGCCCCTCCCAAGTCCCTGCCCCTCCAATGTACCCAGTCCCCTCCCCAGTTCCTGCCTCTCCTATTTCCCCAGTCCCCTCCCCTACCAAGTCCCTGCCCCTCCCATGTCCCCAGTCCCCTCCCCAGTCCCTGCCACTCCCAAGTCCCTGCCCCTCCCATGTCCCCAATCCCCTCCCTAGTCCCTGCCCCTCCCATTTCCACAGTCCCCTCCCAAGTCCCTGCCCCTCCCATTTCTCCAGTCCCCTCCCAAGTCCCTGCCCCTCCCAAGTCCCCAGTCCCCTCCCCAGTCCCTGCCCCTCCCATGTCCCGACTCCCCACCCAAGTCCCTGCCCCTCCCAAGTCCCCAGTCCCCTCCCAAGTCCCTGAACCTCCCATGTCCCCAGTCCCCTGCCCAGTCCCTGCCCCTCCCATGTCCCCAGTCCCCTCCCAAGTCCCTGGCCCTTCCATGTCCCCAGTCCCCTCCCCACTACCTGCCCCTCCCAAGTCCCTGCCCCTCCCATGTCCCCAGTCCCCTCCCTAGTCCCTGCCCCTCCCATGTCCCCAGTCCCCTCCCAAGTCCCTGCACTCCCATGTCCCCAGTCCCCTCCCCAGTCCCTGCCCCTCCCAAGTCCCCAGTCCCCTACCCAGTCCCTGCTCCTCCCATGTCCCCAGTCCCCACCCAAGTCCCTGCCCCTCCCAAGTCCCCAGTCCCCTCCCCAGTCCCTGCCCCTTCCATGTCCCCAGTCCCCTCCCAAGTCCCTGTCCTTCCCAAGCCTTGCCCCTCCCAATTCCCCAGTCCCTTCCCCAGTCCCTGCCACTCCCAAATCGCTGCCCCGCCCATTTCCCCATTCCCCTCCCAAGTCCCTGCCCCTCCCCTGTCCCTGCCCCTCCCAAGTCCCTGCCCCACCCATGTCCCCAATCCCCTCCCAAGTCCCGGGGCCCTCCCAAGTCCCCAGTCCCCTCCCAAGTCCCTTCCCCTCCCATGTCCCCACTCCCCTACCCAGTTCCTGCCCCTCCCCAGTCCCTGCCCCTCCAATGTCCACACTTCCCTCCCAAGTCCCTGCCACTCCCATATCCCCTGTCCCCTACCAAGTCCCTGCCCCTCCCATGTCCCCAATCCCCTCCAAAGTCCCTGCCCCACCCAAGGTCCCTGCCCCTCCCATGTCTCCAGTCCCCTCCCCAGTCCCTGCCCCTCCCAAGTCCCTGCCCCTCCCATGTCTCCAGTCCCCTCCCATGTCCCCGGACCCCTCCCAAGTCCCTGCCTCTCCCATGTCCCCAGTCCCCTCCCCAGTCCCTGCCCCTCCAAAGTCCCTAATCCCCTCCCAAGTCCCCAGTCCCCTCCCAAGTCCCTGTCCCTCCCAAGTCCTTGCCCCTCCCAAGTCCCCAGTCCCCTCCCCAGTCCCTGCCTCTCCTAAGTCCCCAGTCCCCTCCCCAGTCCCTGCCTCTCCCACGTCCCCAGTCCCCTCCCCAGTCCCTGCCCCTCCCATCTCCCCAGTCCCCTCCTAAGTCCCTGCCCCTCCCAAGTCCCTGCCCCTCCCATGTCCCCAGTCCCCTCCCCAGTCCCTACCAGTCCCAACTCCCTGCCCCTCCCATGTCTCCCGTCCCCTCCCAATTCCCTGCCCCTCCCATTTCCCCCAATCCCCTACTAAGTCCCTGCTCCTCCCATGTCCCCATTCCCCGCCCAAGTCCCTGCCCCTCCCAAGTCCCAAGTCCCCTCCCCAGTCCCTGCCCCTCCCATGTCCCCAGTCCCCTCCCCAGTCCCTGCCCCTCCCAAGTCCCTGCCCCTCCCATGTCCCCAGTCACCTCCAAAGTCCGTGCCCCTCCCATGTCCCCAGTCCCCTCCCAAGTCCCTGCCCCTCCCAAGTCCCTGCCCCTCCAATGTACCCAGTCCCCTCCCCAGTTCCTGCCTCTCCTATTTCCCCAGTCCCCTCCCCTACCAAGTCCCTGCCCCTCCCATGTCCCCAGTCCCCTCCCCAGTCCCTGCCACTCCCAAGTCCCTGCCCCTCCCATGTCCCCAATCCCCTCCCTAGTCCCTGCCCCTCCCATTTCCACAGTCCCCTCCCAAGTCCCTGCCCCTCCCATTTCTCCAGTCCCCTCCCAAGTCCCTGCCCCTCCCAAGTCCCCAGTCCCCTCCCCAGTCCCTGCCCCTCCCATGTCCCGACTCCCCACCCAAGTCCCTGCCCCTCCCAAGTCCCCAGTCCCCTCCCAAGTCCCTGAACCTCCCATGTCCCCAGTCCCCTGCCCAGTCCCTGCCCCTCCCATGTCTCCAGTCCCCTCCCCAGTCCCTGCCCCTCCCAAGTCCCTGGCCCTTCCATGTCCCCAGTCCCCTCCCCACTACCTGCCCCTCCCAAGTCCCTGCCCCTCCCATGTCCCCAGTCCCCTCCCTAGTCCCTGCCCCTCCCATGTCCCCAGTCCCCCTCCCAAGTCCCTGCACTCCCATGTCCCCAGTCCCCTCCCCAGTCCCTGCCCCTCCCAAGTCCCCAGTCCCCTCCCCAGTCCCTGCCCCTTCCATGTCCCCAGTCCCCTCCCAAGTCCCTGTCCTTCCCAAGCCTTGCCCCTCCCAATTCCCCAGTCCCTTCCCCAGTCCCTGCCACTCCCAAATCGCTGCCCCGCCCATTTCCCCATTCCCCTCCCAAGTCCCTGCCCCTCCCCTGTCCCTGCCCCTCCCAAGTCCCTTGCCCCACCCATGTCCCCAATCCCCTCCCAAGTCCCGGGCCCTCCCAAGTCCCCAGTCCCCCTCCCAAGTCCCTTCCCCTCCCATGTCCCCACTCCCCTACCCAGTTCCTGCCCCTCCCCAGTCCCTGCCCCTCCAATGTCCACACTTCCCTCCCAAGTCCCTGCCACTCCCATATCCCCTGTCCCCTACCAAGTCCCTGCCCCTCCCATGTCCCCAATCCCCTCCAAAGTCCCTGCCCCTCCCAAGTCCCTGCCCCTCCCATGTCTCCAGTCCCCTCCCCAGTCCCTGCCCCTCCCAAGTCCCTGCCCCTCCCATGTCTCCAGTCCCCTCCCATGTCCCCGGACCCCTCCCAAGTCCCTGCCTCTCCCATGTCCCCAGTCCCCTCCCCAGTCCCTGCCCCTCCAAAGTCCCTAATCCCCTCCCAAGTCCCCAGTCCCCTCCCAAGTCCCTGTCCCTCCCAAGTCCTTGCCCCTCCCAAGTCCCAGTCCCCTCCCCAGTCCCTGCCTCTCCTAAGTCCCCAGTCCCCTCCCCAGTCCCTGCCCCTCCCATGTCCAAAGTCCCCTCCCCAGTCCCTGCCCCTCCCAAGTCCCTGCCCCTCCCATGTCCCCAGTCCCCTCCCCAGTCCCTACCACTCCCAAGTCCCCAGTCCCCTCCCAAGTCCCTGCCACTCCCATGTCCCAAGTCCCCACCCAAGTCCCTGCCCCTCCCTAGTCCCCTCCCCAGTCCCTGCCCCTCCCATGTCCAAAGTCCCCTCCTAAGTCCCTGCCCCTCCCAAGTCCCTGCCCCTCCCATGTCTCCAGTCCCCTCCCAAGTCCCTGCCCCTCCCAAGTCCCCAGTCCCCTCCCAAGTCCCTGCCACTCCCATGTCCCAAGTCCCCACCCAAGACCCTGCCCCTCCCTAAGTCCCCTCCCCAGACCCTGCCCCTCCCCAGTCCCTGCCACTCCCATGTCCCTGCCCCTCCCATGTCCCCAGTCCACTCCCCAGTCCCTGCCCCTCCCATGTCTCCCGTCCCCTCCCAATTCCCTGCCCCTCCCATTTCCCCAATCCCCTACCAAGTCCCTGCTCCTCCCATGTCCCCATTCCCCGCCCAAGTCAGTGCCCCTCCCAAGTCCCAAGTCCCCTCCCCAGTCCCTGCCCCTCCCATGTCCCCAGTCCCCTCCCCAGTCCCTGCCCCTCCCAAGTCCCTGCCCCTCCCATGTCCCCAGTCACCTCCAAAGTCCGTGCCCCTCCCATGTCCCCAGTCCCCCTCCCAAGTCCCTGCCCCTCCCAAGTCCCTGCCCCTCCAATGTACCCAGTCCCCTCCCCAGTTCCTGCCTCTCCTATTTCCCCAGTCCCCTCCCCTACCAAGTCCCTGCCCCTCCCATGTCCCCAGTCCCCTCCCCAGTCCCTGCCACTCCCAAGTCCCTGCCCCTCCCATGTCCCAATCCCCTCCCTAGTCCCTGCCCCTCCCATTTCCACAGTCCCCTCCCAAGTCCCTGCCCTCCCATTTCTCCAGTCCCCTCCCAAGTCCCTGCCCCTCCCAAGTCCCCAGTCCCCTCCCAGTCCCCTGCCCCTCCCATGTCCCGACTCCCCACCCAAGTCCCTGCCCCTCCCATGTCCCCAGTCCCCTCCCAAGTCCCTGCCCTTCCATGTCCCCAGTCCCCTCCCCACTACCTGCCCCTCCCAAGTCCCTGCCCCTCCATGTCCCCCAGTCCCCTCCCTAGTCCCTGCCCCTCCCATGTCCCCAGTCCCCTCCCAAGTCCCTGCACTCCCATGTCCCCAGTCCCCTCCCCAGTCCCTGCCCCTCCCAAGTCCCAGTCCCCTACCCAGTCCCTGCTCCTCCCATGTCCCCAGTCCCCACCCAAGTCCCTGCCCCTCCCAAGTCCCCAGTCCCCTCCCCAGTCCCTGCCCCTTCCATGTCCCCAGTCCCCTCCCAAGTCCCTGTCCTTCCAAGCCTTGCCCCTCCCAATTCCCCAGTCCCTTCCCCAGTCCCTGCCACTCCCAAATCGCTGCCCCGCCCATTTCCCCATTCCCCTCCCAAGTCCCTGCCCCTCCCCCGTCCCTGCCCCTCCCAAGTCCCTGCCCCACCCATGTCCCCAATCCCCTCCCAAGTCCCGGGCCCTCCCAAGTCCCCAGTCCCCTCCCAAGTCCCTTCCCCTCCCATGTCCCCACTCCCCTACCCAGTTCCTGCCCCTCCCCAGTCCCTGCCCCTCCAATGTCCACACTTCCCTCCCAAGTCCCTGCCACTCCCATATCCCCTGTCCCCCTACCAAGTCCCTGCCCCTCCCATGTCCCCAATCCCCTCCAAAGTCCCTGCCCCACCCAAGTCCCTGCCCCTCCCATGTCTCCAGTCCCCTCCCCAGTCCCTGCCCCTCCCAAGTCCCTGCCCCTCCCATGTCTCCAGTCCCCTCCCATGTCCCCCCGGACCCCTCCCAAGTCCTGCCTCTCCCATGTCCCCAGTCCCCCTCCCCAGTCCCTGCCCCTCCAAAGTCCCTAATCCCCTCCCAAGTCCCCAGTCCCCTCCCAAGTCCCTGTCCCTCCCAAGTCCTTGCCCCTCCCAAGTCCCCAGTCCCCTCCCCAGTCCCTGCCTCTCCTAAGTCCCCAGTCCCCTCCCCAGTCCCTGCCCCTCCCATGTCCAAAGTCCCCTCCTAAGTCCCTGCCCCTCCCAAGTCCCTGCCCCTCCATGTCCCCAGTCCCCTCCCCAGTCCCTACCACTCCCAAGTCCCCAGTCCCCTCCCAAGTCCCTGCCACTCCCATGTCCCAAGTCCCCACCCAAGTCCCTGCCCCTCCCTAGTCCCCTCCCCAGTCCCTGCCCCTCCCATGTCCAAAGTCCCCTCCTAAGTCCCTGCCCCTCCCAAGTCCCTGCCCCTCCCATGTCTCCAGTCCCCTCCCAAGTCCCTGCCCCTCCCAAGTCCCCAGTCCCCTCCCAAGTCCCTGCCACTCCCATGTCCCAAGTCCCCACCCAAGTCCCTGCCCCTCCCTAGTCCCCTCCCCAGTCCCTGCCCCTCCCCAGTCCCTGCCACTCCCATGTCCCTGCCCCTCCCATGTCCCCAGTCCACTCCCCAGTCCCTGCCCCTCCCATGTCTACAGTCCCCACCCAAGTCAGTGCCCCTCCCAACTCCCCAGTCCCGCTCCCAAGTCCCTGCCCCTGGAAAGTCCCAATCCCCTCCAAAGTCCCTGCCCCTCCCATGTCCCCAGTCCCCTCCCAAGTCCCCAATCCCCTCCCATGTCCCCAGTCCCCTCCCAAGTCCCTGCCCCTCCCATGTCCCCAGTCCCCTCCTAAGTCCCTGCCTCTCCCTCGTCCCCAGTCCCCTCCCCAGTCCCTGCTCCTCCCATGTCTCCAGTCCCCTCCTAAGTCCCTGCCCCTCCCAAGTCCCTGCCCCTCCCATGTCCCCAGTCCCCTCCCCAGTCCCTACCACTCCCAACTCCCTGCCCCTCCCATGTCTCCCGTTTCCTCCCAATTCCCTGCCCCTCCCATTTCCCCAGTCCCCTACCAAGTCCCTGCTCCTCCCATGTCCCCATTCCCCGCCCAAGTCCCTGCCCCTCCCAAGTCCCAAGTCCCCTCCCCAGTCCCTGCCCCTCCCATGTCCCCAGTGCCCTCCCCAGTCCCTGCCCCTCCCAAGTCCCTGCCCCTCCCATGTCCCCAGTCACCTCCAAAGTCCGTGCCCCTCCCATGTCCCCAGTCCCCTCCCAAGTCCCTGCCCCTCCCAAGTCCCTGCCCCTCCAATGTCCCCAGTCCCCTCCCCAGTCCCTGCCCCTCCCATGTCCCGACTCCCCACCCAAGTCCCTGCCCCTCCCAAGTCCCCAGTCCCCTCCCAAGTCCCTGAACCTCCCATGTCCCCAGTCCCCTCCCCAGTCCCTGCCCCTCCCATGTCCCGGACCCTCCCTTGTCCCCAGTCCCTTCCCCAGTCCCTTCCCCTCCCATGTCCCCAGTCCCCTCCCTAGTCCCTGCCCCTCCCATTTCCACAGTCCCCTCCCAAGTCCCTGCCCCTCCCATTTCTCCAGTCCCCTCCCAAGTCCCTGCCCCTCCCAAGTCCCCAGTCCCCTCCCCAGTCCCTGCCCCTCCCATGTCCCCACTCTCCACCCAAGTCCCTGGCCCTCCCAAGTCCCCAGTACCCTCCCAAGTCCCTGCCCCTCCCATGTCCCCACTCCCCTCCCCAGTCCCTGCCCCTCCCATGTCCCCAGTCCCCTCCCAAATCCCTGCCCCTCCTTTGTCCCCAGTCCCCTCCCAAGTCCCTGGCCCTCCCATGTCCCCAGTCCCCTCCCCACTACCTGCCCCTCCCAAGTCCCTGCCCCTCCCATGTCCCCAGTCCCCTCCCTAGTCCCTGCCCCTCCCATGTCCCCAGTCCCCTCCCAAGTCCCTGCACTCCCATGTCCCCAGTCCCCTCCCCAGTCCCTGCCCCTCCCAAGTCCCCAGTCTCCTAACCAGTCCCTGACACTCCCATGTCCCCAGTCCCCACCCAAGTCCCTGCCCCTCCCAAGTCCCCAGTCCCCTCCCCAGTCCCTGCCCCTTCCATGTCCCCAGTCCCCTCCCAAGTCCCTGTCCTTCCCAAGCCTTGCCTCTCCCAATTCCCCGGTCCCCTTCCCCAGTCCCTGCCACTCCCAAGTCCCTGCCCCGCCCATTTCCCCATTCCCCTCCCAAGTCCCTGCCCTCCCCTGTCCCTGCCCCTCCCAAGTCCCTGCCTCACCCATGTCCCCAATCCCCTCCGAAGTCCCTGGCCCTCCCAAGTCCCCAGTCCCCTCCATGTCCCCAGTCACCTTCCCAGTCCCTGCCCCTTCCAAGTCCCTGCCCCTCCCATGTCCCCAGTCCCCTCCCATGTCCCCAGTCCCCTCCCAAGTCCTTGCCCCTCCCAAGTCCCTTCCCCTCCCATGTCCCCACTCCCCTACCCAGTTCCTGCACCTCCCCACTCCCTGCCCCTCCAATGTCCACAGTTCCCTCCCAAGTCCCTGCCACTCCCATGTCCCCTGTCCCCTCCCAAGTCCCTGCCCCTCCCATGTCCCCAGTCCCCTCCCAAGCCCCTGCCCCTCCCAAGTCCCTGCCCCTCCCATGTCTCCAGTCCCCTCCCCAGTCCCTGCCCCTCCCAAGTCCCTGCCCCTCCCATGTCTCCAGTCCCCTCCCATGTCCCCGGTCCCCTCCCAAGTCCGTGCCCCTCCCATGTCCCCAGTCCCCTCCCAAGTCCCTGCCCCTCCCAAGTCCCTGCCCCTGTAATGTCCCCAGTCCCCTCCCCAGTTCCTGCCTCTCCTATTTCCCCAGTCCCCTCCCCTACCAAGTCCCTGCCCCTCCCATGTCCCCAGTCCCCTCCCCAGTCCCTGCCACTCCCAAGTCCCTGCCCCTCCCATATCCCCAATCCCCTCCCTAGTCCCTGCCACTCCCATTTCCACAGTCCACTCCCAAGTCCCTGCCCCTCCCATTTCTCCAGTCCCCTCCCAAGTCCCTGCCCCTCCCAAGTCCCCAGTCCCCTCCCCAGTCCCTGCCCCTCCCATGTCCCCGACTCCCCACCCAAGTCCCTGCCCCTCCCAAGTCCCCAGTCCCCCTCCCAAGTCCTGAACCTCCCATGTTCCCAGTCCCCTCCCCAGTCCCTGCCCCTCCCATGTCCCTGACCCTCCCTTGTCCCCAGTCCCTTCCTTAGTCCCTGCCCCTCCCATGTCCCCAGTCCCCACCACTCCCAACTCCCTGCCCCTCCCATGTCTCCGTCCCCTCCCAATTCCCTGCCCCTCCCATTTCCCCAATCCCCTACAAGTCCCTGCCCCTCCCATGTCCCCAGTCCCCTCCCCAGTCCCTGCCACTCCCAAGTCCCTGCCCCTCTCATGTCCCCAGTCCCCACCCAAGTCCCTGCCCCCTACCCAAGTCCCCAGTCCCCTCCCAAGTCTCTGACCCTCCCTTGTCCCCAGTCCCCTCCCCAGTCCCAGCCACTACCAATTCCCTGCCCCTCCCATGTCCCCAGTCCCCTCCCCAGTTCCTGCCTCTCCCATTTCCCCAGTCGCCTCCCCTACCAAGTCCCTGCCCCTCCCAGGTCCCCAGTCCCCTCCCCAGTCCCTGCCACTCCCAAGTCCCTGCCCCTCCCATTTCCACAGTCCCCTCCCAAGTCCCTGCCCCTCCCATTTCTCCAGTCCCCTCCCAAGTCCCTGCCCCTCCCAAGTCCCCAGTCCCCTCCCCAGTCCCTGCCCCTCCCATGTCCCCCACTCCCCACCCAAGTCCCTGGCCCTCCCAAGTCCCCAGTACCCTCCCAAGTCCCTGCCCCTCCCATGTCCCCACTCCCCTCCCCAGTCCCTGCCCCTCCCATGTCCCCAGTCCCCTCCCAAATCCCTGCCCCTCCTATGTCCCCAGTCCCCTCCCAAGTCCCTGGCCCTCCCATGTCCCCAGTCCCCTCCCCACTACCTGCCCCTCCCAAGTCCCTGCCCCTCCCATGTCCCCAGTCCCCTCCCTAGTCCCTGCCCCTCCCATGTCCCCAGTCCCCTCCCAAGTCCCTGCACTCCCATGTCCCCAGTCCCCTCCCCAGTACCTGCCCCTCCCAAGTCCACAGTCCCCTCCCCAGTCCCCAGTCCCCTCCCCAGTCCCTGCCCCTTCCATGTCCCCAGTCCCCTCCCAAGTCCCTGTCCTTCCCAAGCCTTGCCTCTCCCAATTCCCCAGTCCCCTTCCCCAGTCCCAGCCACTCCCAAGTCCCTGCCCCGCCCATTTCCCCCATTCCCCTCCCAAGTCCCTGCCCCTCCCCTGTCCCTGCCCCTCCCAAGTCCCTGCCCCACCCATGTCCCCAATCCCCTCCCAAGTCCCTGCCCCTCCCAAGTCCCTGCCCCTCCCATGTCCCCAGTCCCCTCCCATGTCCCCAGTCCCCTCCCAAGTCCTTGCCCCTCCCAAGTCCCTTCCCCTCCCATGTCCCCACTCCCCTACCCAGTTCCTGCACCTCCCCACTCCCTGCCCCTCCAATGTCCACAGTTCCCTCCCAAGTCCCTGCCACTCCCATGTCCCCTGTCCCCTCCCAAGTCCCTGTCCCTCCCATGTCCCCAGTCCCCTCCCAAGTCCCTGCCCCTCCCAAGTCCCTGCCCCTCCCATGTCTCCAGTCCCCTCCCAAGTCCCCTGCCCCTCCCAAGTCCCCTGTCCCCTCCCAAGTTCCTGCCACTCCCATGTCCCAAGTCCCCACGCAAGTCCCTGCCCCTCCCTAGTCCCCTCCCCAGTCCCTGCCCCTCCCCAGTCCCTGCCACTCCCATGTCCCTGCCCCACCCATGTCCCCAGTCCCCTCCCAGTCCCTGCCCCTCCCAAGTCCCTGCCCCTCCCATGTCCCCAGTCACCTCCAAAGTCCGTGCCCCTCCCATGTCCCCAGTCCCCTCCCAAGTCCCTGCCCTTCCCAAGTCCCTGCCCCTCCAATGTACCCCAGTCCCCTCCCCAGTTCCTACCTCTCCTATTTCCCCAGTCCCCTCCCCTACCAAGTCCCTGCCCCTCCCATGTCCCCAGTCCCCTCCCCAGTCCCTGCCACTCCCAAGTCCCTGCCCCTCCCATGTCCCCAATCCCCTCCCTAGTCCCTGCGCCTCCCATTTCCACAGTCCCCTCCCAAGTCCCTGCCCCTCCCATTTCTCCAGTCTCCTCCCAAGTCCCTGCCCCTCCCAAGTCCCCAGTCCCCTCCCCAGTCCCTGCCCCTCCCATGTCCCGACTCCCCACCCAAGTCCCTGCCCCTCCCAAGTCCCCAGTCCCCTCCCAAGTCCCTGAACCTCCCATGTCCCCAGTCCCCTGCCCAGTCCCTGCCCCTCCCATGTCCCCAGTCCCCTCCCAAGTCCCTGCACTCCCATGTCCCCAGTCCCCTCCCCAGTCCCTGCCCCTCCCAAGTCCCCAGTCCCCTCCCCAGTCCCTGCCCCTTCCATGTCCCCAGTCCCCTCCCAAGTCCCTGTCCTTCCCAAGCCTTGCCCCTCCCAATTCCCCAGTCCCTGCCACTCCCAAATCGCTGCCCCGCCCATTTCCCCATTCCCCTCCCAAGTCCCTGCCCCTCCCCTGTCCCTGCCCCTCCCAAGTCCCTGCCCCACCCATGTCCCCAATCCCCTCCCAAGTCCCGGGCCCTCCCAAGTCCCCAGTCCCCTCCCAAGACCCTTCCCCTCCCATGTCCCCACTCCCCTACCCAGTTCCTGCCCCTCCCCAGTCCCTGCCCCTCCAATGTCCACACTTCCCTCCCAAGTCCCTGCCACTCCCATATCCCCTGTCCCCTACCAAGTCCCTGCCCCTCCCATGTCCCCAATCCCCTCCAAAGTCCCTGCCCCTCCCAAGTCCCTGCCCCTCCCATGTCTCCAGTCCCCTCCCCAGTCCCTGCCCCTCCCAAGTCCCTGCCCCTCCCATGTCTCCAGTCCCCTCCCATGTCCCCGGACCCCTCCCAAGTCCCTGCCTCTCCCATGTCCCCAGTCCCCTCCCCAGTCCCTGCCCCTCCAAAGTCCCTAATCCCCTACCAAGTCCCCAGTCCCCTCCCAAGTCCCTGTCCCTCCCAAGTCCTTACCCCTCCCAAGTCCCCAGTCCCCTCCCCAGTCCCTGCCTCTCCTAAGTCCCCAGTCCCCTCCCCAGTCCCTGCCCCTCCCATGTCCAAAGTCCCCTCCCCAGTCCCTGCCCCTCCCAAGTCCCTGCCCCTCCCATGTCCCCAGTCCCCTCCCCAGTCCCTACCACTCCCAAGTCCCCAGTCCCCTCCCAAGTCCCTGCCACTCCCATGTCCCAAGTCCCCACCCAAGTCCCTGCCCCTCCCTAGTCCCCTCCCCAGTCCCTGCCCCTCCCATGTCCAAAGTCCCCTCCCAAGTCCCTGCCCCTCCCAAGTCCCTGCCCCTCCAATGTACCCAGTCCCCTCCCCAGTTCCTGCCTCTCCTATTTCCCCAGTCCCCTCCCCTACCAAGTCCCTGCCCCTCCCATGTCCCCAGTCCCCTCCCCAGTCCCTGCCACTCCCAAGTCCCTGCCCCTCCCATGTCCCCAATCCCCTCCCTAGTCCCTGCCCCTCCCATTTCCACAGTCCCCTCCCAAGTCCCTGCCCCTCCCATTTCTCCAGTCCCCTCCCAAGTCCCTGCCCCTCCCAAGTCCCCAGTCCCCTCCCCAGTCCCTGCCCCTCCCATGTCCCGACTCCCCACCCAAGTCCCTGCCCCTCCCAAGTCCCCAGTCCCCTCCCAAGTCCCTGAACCTCCCATGTCCCCAGTCCCCTGCCCAGTCCCTGCCCCTCCCATGTCCCCAGTCCCCTCCCAAGTCCCTGGCCCTTCCATGTCCCCAGTCCCCTCCCCACTACCTGCCCCTCCCAAGTCCCTGCCCCTCCCATGTCCCCAGTCCCCTCCCTAGTCCCTGCCCCTCCCATGTCCCCAGTCCCCTCCCAAGTCCCTGCACTCCCATGTCCCCAGTCCCCTCCCCAGTCCCTGCCCCTCCCAAGTCCCCAGTCCCCTCCCCAGTCCCTGCCCCTTCCATGTCCCCAGTCCCCTCCCAAGTCCCTGTCCTTCCCAAGCCTTGCCCCTCCCAATTCCCCAGTCCCTTCCCCAGTCCCTGCCACTCCCAAATCGCTGCCCCGCCCATTTCCCCATTCCCCTCCCAAGTCCCTGCCCCTCCCCTGTCCCTGCCCCTCCCAAGTCCCTGCCCCACCCATGTCCCCAATCCCCTCCCAAGTCCCGGGCCCTCCCAAGTCCCCAGTCCCCTCCCAAGTCCCTTCCCCTCCCATGTCCCCACTCCCCTACCCAGTTCCTGCCCCTCCCCAGTCCCTGCCCCTCCAATGTCCACACTTCCCTCCCAAGTCCCTGCCACTCCCATATCCCCTGTCCCCTACCAAGTCCCTGCCCCTCCCATGTCCCCAATCCCCTCCAAAGTCCCTGCCCCTCCCAAGTCCCTGCCCCTCCCATGTCTCCAGTCCCCTCCCCAGTCCCTGCCCCTCCCAAGTCCCTGCCCCTCCCATGTCTCCAGTCCCCTCCCAAGTCCCTGCCCCTCCCAAGTCCCCAGTCCCCTCCCAAGTCCCTGCCACTCCCATGTCCCAAGTCCCCACCCAAGTCCCTGCCCCTCCCTAGTCCCCTCCCCAGACCCTGCCCCTCCCCAGTCCCTGCCACTCCCATGTCCCTGCCCCTCCCATGTCCCCAGTCCACTCCCCAGTCCCTGCCCCTCCCATGTCTCCCGTCCCCTCCCAATTCCCTGCCCCTCCCATTTCCCCAATCCCCTACCAAGTCCCTGCTCCTCCCATGTCCCCATTCCCCGCCCAAGTCCCTGCCCCTCCCAAGTCCCAAGTCCCCTCCCCAGTCCCTGCCCCTCCCATGTCCCCAGTCCCCTCCCCAGTCCCTGCCCCTCCCAAGTCCCTGCCCCTCCCATGTCCCCAGTCACCTCCAAAGTCCGTGCCCCTCCCATGTCCCCAGTCCCCTCCCAAGTCCCTGCCCCTCCCAAGTCCCTGCCCCTCCAATGTACCCAGTCCCCTCCCCAGTTCCTGCCTCTCCTATTTCCCCAGTCCCCTCCCCTACCAAGTCCCTGCCCCTCCCATGTCCCCAGTCCCCTCCCCAGTCCCTGCCACTCCCAAGTCCCTGCCCCTCCCATGTCCCCAATCCCCTCCCTAGTCCCTGCCCCTCCCATTTCCACAGTCCCCTCCCAAGTCCCTGCCCCTCCCATTTCTCCAGTCCCCTCCCAAGTCCCTGCCCCTCCCAAGTCCCCAGTCCCCTCCCCAGTCCCTGCCCCTCCCATGTCCCGACTCCCCACCCAAGTCCCTGCCCCTCCCAAGTCCCCAGTCCCCTCCCAAGTCCCTGAACCTGCCATGTCCCCAGTCCCCTGCCCAGTCCCTGCCCCTCCCATGTCCCCAGTCCCCTCCCAAGTCCCTGGCCCTTCCATGTCCCCAGTCCCCTCCCCACTACCTGCCCCTCCCAAGTCCCTGCCCCTCCCATGTCCCCAGTCCCCTCCCTAGACCCTGCCCCTCCCATGTCCCCAGTCCCCTCCCAAGTCCCTGCACTCCCATGTCCCCAGTCCCCTCCCCAGTCCCTGCCCCTCCCAAGTCCCCCAGTCCCCTACCCAGTCCCTGCTCCTCCCATGTCCCCAGTCCCCACCCAAGTCCCTGCCCCTCCCAAGTCCCCAGTCCCCTCCCCAGTCCCTGCCCCTTCCATGTCCCCAGTCCCCTCCCAAGTCCCTGTCCTTCCCAAGCCTTGCCCCTCCCAATTCCCCAGTCCCTTCCCCAGTCCCTGCCACTCCCAAATCGCTGCCCCGCCCATTTCCCCATTCCCCTCCCAAGTCCCTGCCCCTCCCCTGTCCCTGCCCCTCCCAAGTCCCTGCCCCACCCATGTCCCCAATCCCCTCCCAAGTCCCGGGCCCTCCCAAGTCCCCAGTCCCCTCCCAAGTCCCTTCCCCTCCCATGTCCCCACTCCCCTACCCAGTTCCTGCCCCTCCCCAGTCCCTGCCCCTCCAATGTCTACACTTCCCTCCCAAGTCCCTGCCACTCCCATATCCCCTGTCCCCTACCAAGTCCCTGCCCCTCCCATGTCCCCAATCCCCTCCAAAGTCCCTGCCCCACCCAAGTCCCTGCCCCTCCCATGTCACCAGTCCCCTCCCCAGTCCCTGCCCCTCCCAAGTCCCTGCCCCTCCCATGTCTCCAGTCCCCTCCCATGTCCCCGGACCCCTCCCAAGTCCCTGCCTCTCCCATGTCCCCAGTCCCCTCCCCAGTCCCTGCCCCTCCAAAGTCCCTAATCCCCTCCCAAGTCCCCAGTCCCCTCCCAAGTCCCTGCCCCTCCCATGTCCCCAGTCCCCTCCCCAGTCCCTACCACTCCCAAGTCCCCAGTCCCCTCCCAAGTCCCTGCCACTCCCATGTCCCAAGTCCCCACCCAAGTCCCTGCCCCTCCCTAGTCCCCTCCCCAGTCCCTGCCCCTCCCATGTCCAAAGTCCCCTCCTAAGTCCCTGCCCCTCCCAAGTCCCTGCCCCTCCCATGTCTCCAGTCCCCTCCCAAGTCCCTGCCCCTCCCAAGTCCCCAGTCCCCTCCCAAGTCCCTGCCACTCCCATGTCCCAAGTCCCCACCCAAGTCCCTGCCCCTCCCTAGTCCCCTCCCCAGTCCCTGCCCCTCCCCAGTCCCTGCCACTCCCATGTCCCTGCCCCTCCCATGTCCCCAGTCCACTCCCCAGTCCCTGCCCCTCCCATGTCTCCAGTCCCCACCCAAGTCAGTGCCCCTCCCAACTCCCCAGTCCCCTCCCAAGTCCCTGCCCCTGGAAAGTCCCAATCCCCTCCAAAGTCCCCGGTCCCCTCCCATGTCCCCAGTCCCCTCCCAAGTCCCCAATCCCCTCCCATGTCCCCAGTCCCCTCCCAAGTCCCTGCCCCTCCCATGTCCCCAGTCCCCTCCTAAGTCCCTGCCTCTCCCTCGTCCCCAGTC
The DNA here is from genome assembly GCA_033558235.1 of Neomorphus geoffroyi. Classification (NCBI taxonomy): domain Eukaryota; kingdom Metazoa; phylum Chordata; class Aves; order Cuculiformes; family Neomorphidae; genus Neomorphus; species Neomorphus geoffroyi. The sequence goes on from JAUMJM010000119.1 coordinate 49,851, forward strand.
CCCTCCCCAGTCCCTGCTCCTCCCATGTCCCCAGTCCCCTCCTAAGTCCCTGCCCCTCCCAAGTCCCTGCCCCTCCCATGTCCCCAGTCCCCTCCCCAGTCCCTACCACTCCCAACTCTCTGCCCTCCCATGTCTCCCGTTTCCTCCCAATTCCCTGCCCCTCCCATTTCCCCAGTCCCCTACCAAGTCCCTGCTCCTCCCATGTCCCCATTCCCCGCCCAAGTCCCTGCCCCTCCCAAGTCCCAAGTCCCCTCCCCAGTCCCTGCCCCTCCCATGTCCCCAGTGCCCTCCCCAGTCCCTGCCCCTCCCAAGTCCCTGCCCCTCCCATGTCCACAGTCACCTCCAAAGTCCGTGCCCCTCCCATGTCCCCAGTCCCCTCCCAAGTCCCTGCCCCTCCCAAGTCCCTGCCCCTCCAATGTCCCCAGTCCCCTCCCCAGTCCCTGCCCCTCCCAAGTCCCGACTCCCCACCCAAGTCCCTGCCCCTCCCAAGTCCCCAGTCCCCTCCCAAGTCCCTGAACCTCCCATGTCCCCAGTCCCCTCCCCAGTCCCTGCCCCTCCCATGTCCCGGACCCTCCCTTGTCCCCAGTCCCTTCCCCAGTCCCTTCCCCTCCCATGTCCCCAGTCCCCTCCCCAGTCCCTACCACTCCCAACTCCCTGCCCCTCCCATGACTCCCGTCCCCTCCCAATTCCCTGCCCCTCCCATTTCCCCAATCCCCTACCAAGTCCCTGCCCCTCCCATGTCCCCAGTCCCCTCCCCAGTCCCTGCCACTCCCAAGTCCCTGCCCCTCTCATGTCCCCAGTCCCCTTCCCAATCCTTGCCCCTCCCATGTCCCCAGTCCCCTCCCAAGTCCACAGTCCCCTACCCAGTCCCTGACCCTCCCATGTCCCCAGTCCCCACCCAAGTCCCTGCCCCTCCCAAGTCCCCAGTCCCCTCCCAAGACTCTGACCCTCCCTTGTCCCCAGTCCCCTCCCCAGTCCCAGCCACTACAAATTCCCTGCCCCTCCCATGTCCCCAGTCCCCTCCCCACTTCCTGCCTCTCCCATTTCCCCAGTCGCCTCCCCTACTAAGTCCCTGCCCCTCCCATGTCCCCAGTCCCCTCCCCAGTCCCTGCCACTCCCAAGTCCCTGCCCCTCCCATGTCCCCAATCCCCTCCCTAGTCCCTGCCCCTCCCATTTCCACAGTCCCCTCCCAAGTCCCTGCCCCTCCCATTTCTCCAGTCCCCTCCCAAGTCCCTGCCCCTCCCAAGTCCCCAGTCCCCTCCCCAGTCCCTGCCCCTCCATGTCCCCAATCCCCACCCAAGTCCCTGGCCCTCCCAAGTCCCCAGTACCCTCCCAAGTCCCTGCCCCTCCCATGTCCCCACTCCCCTCCCCAGTCCCTGCCCCTCCCATGTCCCCAGTCCCCTCCCAAATCCCTGCCCCTCCTTTGTCCCCAGTCCCCTCCCAAGTCCCTGGCCCTCCCATGTCCCCAGTCCCCTCCCCACTACCTGCCCCTCCCAAGTCCCTGCCCCTCCCATGTCCCCAGTCCCCTCCCTAGTCCCTGCCCCTCCCATGTCCCCAGTCCCCTCCCAAGTCCCTGCACTCCCATGTCCCCAGTCCCCTCCCCAGTCCCTGCCCCTCCCAAGTCCCCAGTCTCCTAACCAGTCCCTGACACTCCCATGTCCCCAGTCCCCACCCAAGTCCCTGCCCCTCCCAAGTCCCTAGTCCCCTCCCCAGTCCCTGCCCCTTCCATGTCCCCAGTCCCCTCCCAATTCCCTGTCCTTCCCAAGCCTTGCCTCTCCCAATTCCCCGGTCCCTTCCCCAGTCCCTGCCACTCCCAAGTCCCTGCCCCGCCCATTTCCCCATTCCCCTCCCAAGTCCCTGCCCCTCCCCTGTCCCTGCCCCTCCCAAGTCCCTGCCCCACCCATGTCCCCAATCCCCTCCCAAGTCCCTGGCCCTCCCAAGTCCCCAGTCCCCTCCCATGTCCCCAGTCACCTTCCCAGTCCCTGCCCCTTCCAAGTCCCTGCCCCTCCCATGTCCCCAGTCCCCTCCCATGTCCCCAGTCCCCTCCCAAGTCCTTGCCCCTCCCAAGTCCCTTCCCCTCCCATGTCCCCACTCCCCTACCCAGTTCCTGCACCTCCCCACTCCCTGCCCCTCCAATGTCCACAGTTCCCTCCCAAGTCCCTGCCACTCCCATGTCCCCTGTCCCCTCCCAAGTCCCTGCCCCTCCCATGTCCCCAGTCCCCTCCCAAGCCCCTGCCCCTCCCATGTTCTCCAGTCCCCTCCCCAGTCCCTGCCCCTCCCAAGTCCCTGCCCCTCCCATGTCTCCAGTCCCCTCCCATGTCCCCGGTCCCCTCCCAAGTCCGTGCCCCTCCCATGTCCCCAGTCCCCTCCCAAGTCCCTGCCTCTCCCAAGTCCCTGCCCCTGTAATGTCCCCAGTCCCCTCCCCAGTTCCTGCCTCTCCTATTTCCCCAGTCCCCTCCCCTACCAAGTCCCTGCCCCTCCCATGTCCCCAGTCCCCTCCCCAGTCCCTGCCACTCCCAAGTCCCTGCCCCTCCCATGTCCCCAATCCCCTCCCTAGTCCCTGCCACTCCCATTTCCACAGTCCACTCCCAAGTCCCTGCCCCTCCCATTTCTCCAGTCCCCTCCCAAGTCCCTGCCCCTCCCAAGTCCCCAGTCCCCTCCCCAGTCCCTGCCCCTCCCATGTCCCGACTCCCCACCCAAGTCCCTGCCCCTCCCAAGTCCCCAGTCCCCTCCCAAGTCCCTGAACCTCCCATGTCCCCAGTCCCCTCCCCCTCCCATGTCCCTGACCCTCCCTTGTCCCCAGTCCCTTCCTTAGTCCCTGCCCCTCCCATGTCCCCAGTCCCCACCACTCCCAACTCCCTGCCCCTCCCATGTCTCCCGTCCCCTCCCAATTCCCTGCCCCTCCCATTTCCCCAATCCCCTACCAAGTCCCTGCCCCTCCCATGTCCCCAGTCCCCTCCCCAGTCCCTGCCACTCCCAAGTCCCTGCCCCGCCCATTTCCCCATTCCCCTCCCAAGTCCCTGCCCCTCCCCTGTCCCTGCCCCTCCCAAGTCCCTGCCCCACCCATGTCCCCAATCCCCTCCCAAGTCCCTGACCCTCCCAAGTCCCCAGTCCCCTCCCATGTCCCCAGTCACCTTCCCAGTCCCTGCCCCTTCCAAGTCCCTGCCCCTCCCATGTCCCCAGTCCCCTCCCATGTCCCCAGTCCCCTCCCAAGTCCTTGCCCCTCCCAAGTCCCTTCCCCTCCCATGTCCCCACTCCCCTACCCAGTTCCTGCACCTCCCCACTCCCTGCCCCTCCAATGTCCACAGTTCCCTCCCAAGTCCCTGCCACTCCCATGTCCCCTGTCCCCTCCCAAGTCCCTGCCCCTCCCATGTCCCCAGTCCCCTCCCAAGCCCCTGCCCCTCCCAAGTCCCTGCCCCTCCCATGTCTCCAGTCCCCTCCCCAGTCCCTGCCCCTCCCAAGTCCCTGCCCCTCCCATGTCTCCAGTCCCCTCCCATGTCCCCGGTCCCCTCCCAAGTCCGTGCCCCTCCCATGTCCCCAGTCCCCTCCCAAGTCCCTGCCCCTCCCAAGTCCCTGCCCCTCCAATGTCCCCAGTCCCCTCCCCAGTTCCTGCCTCTCCTATTTCCCCAGTCCCCTCCCCTACCAAGTCCCTGCCCCTCCCATGTCCCCAGTCCCCTCCCCAGTCCCTGCCACTCCCAAGTCCCTGCCCCTCCCATGTCCCCAATCCCCTCCAAAGTCCCTGCCCCTCCCAAGTCCGCAGTCCCCTCCCCAGTCCCTGCCCCTTCCATGTCCCCAGTCCCCTCCCAAGTCCCTGTCCTTCCCAAGCCTTGCCTCTCCCTATTCCCCGGTCCCTTCCCCAGTCCCTGCCACTCCCAAGTCCCTGCCCCGCCCATTTCCCCATTCCCCTCCCAAGTCCCTGCCCCTCCCCTGTCCCTGCCCCTCCCAAGTCCCTGCCCCACCCATGTCCCCAATCCCCTCCCAAGTCCCTGGCCCTCCCAAGTCCCCAGTCCCCTCCCATGTCCCCAGTCACCTTCCCAGTCCCTGCCCCTTCCAAGTCCCTGCCCCTCCCATGTCCCCAGTCCCCTCCCATGTCCCCAGTCCCCTCCCAAGTCCTTGCCCCTCCCAAGTCCCTTCCCCTCCCATGTCCCCACTCCCCTACCCAGTTCCTGCACCTCCCCACTCCCTGCCCCTCCAATGTCCACAGTTCCCTCCCAAGTCCCTGCCACTCCCATGTCCCCTGTCCCCTCCCAAGTCCCTGCCCCTCCCATGTCCCCACTCCCCTCCCAAGTCCCTGCCCCTCCCAAGTCCCTGCCCCTCCCATGTCTCCAGTCCCCTCCCCAGTCCCTGCCCCTCCCAAGTCCCTGCCCCTCCCATGTCTCCAGTCCCCTCCCATGTCCCCGGTCCCCTCCCAAGTCCGTGCCCCTCCCATGTCCCCAGTCCCCTCCCAAGTCCCTGCCCCTCCCAAGTCCCTGCCCCTCCAATGTCCCCAGTCCCCTCCCAAGTCCCTGCCACTCCCATGTCCCAAGTCCCCACCCAAGTCCCTGCCCCTCCCCAGTCCCCTCCCCAGTCCCTACCACTCCCAAGTCCCCAGTCCCCTCTCAAGTCCCTGCCCCTCCCATGTCCCCAGTCCCTACCACTCCCAACTCCCTGCCCCTCCCATCTCTCCAGTCCCCTCCCAAGTCCCTGCCCCTCCCAAGTCCCCAGTCCCCTCCCAAGTCCCTGCCACTCCCATGTCCCAAGTCCCCACCCATGTCCCTGCCCCTCCCTAGTCCCCTCCCCAGTCCCTGCCCCTCCCCAGTCCCTGCAACTCCCATGTCCCTGCCCCTCCCATGTCCGCAGTCCACTCTCCAGTCCCTGCCCCTCCCATGTCTCCAGTCCCCACCCAAGTCCCTGCCCCTCCCAACTCCCCAGTCCCCTCCCAAGTCCCTGCCCCTGGAAAGTCCCAATCCCCTCCCAAGTCCCTGCCCCTCCCATGTCCCCAGTCCCTGCCCCTCCCAAGTCCTCAGTCCCCTCCCAAGTCCTTGCCCCTCCCATGTCCCCAGTTCCCTCCCCTGTCCCTGCCCCTCCCAAGTCCCCAGTCCCCTCCCAAGTCCCTGTCCCTCCCAAGTCCTTGCCCCTCCCAAGTCCCTGCCCCTCCAATGTCCCCAGTCCCCTCCCATGTCTCCAGTTCCCTCCCAAGTCCCTGTTCTCCCATGTCCCCAGTACCCTCCCAAGTCCCTGGCCCTCCCATGTGCCCAGTCCCGTCCCAAGTCCCCTCCCCAGTCCCTGCCACTCCCAAATCCCTGCCCCTACTATGTCCCCAGTCCCCTCCCATGTCCCCGGTCCCCTCCCAAGTCCCTGTCCCTCCCAAGCCTTTCCCCTCCCAATTCCCCAGTCCCTGCCCCTCCCATGTCCCCAGTCCCCTCCCAAGTCCCTGCCCCTCCCATGTCCCCAGTCCCCTCCTAAGTCCCTGCCTCTCCCACGTCCCCAGTCCCCTCCTAAGTCCCTGCCCCTCCCAAGTCCCTGCCCCTCCCATGTCCCCAGTCCCCTCCCCAGTCCCTACCACTCCCAACTCCCTGCCCCTCCCATGTCTCCCGTCCCCTCCCGATTCCCTGCCCCTCCCATTTCCCCAGTCCCTACCAAGTCCCTGCTCCTCCCATGTCCCCATTCCCCGCCCAAGTCCCTGCCCCTCCCAAGTCCCAATTCCCCTCCCCAGTCCCTGCCCCTCCCATGTCCCCAGTCCCCTCCCCAGTCCCTGCCCCTCCCAAGTCCCTGCCCCTCCCATGTCCCCAGTCACCTCCAAAGTCCCTGCCCCTCCCAAGTCCCTGCCCCTCCAATGTCCCCAGTCCCCTCCCCAGTTCCTGCCTCTCCTATTTCCCCAGTCCCCTCCCCTACCAAGTCCCTGCCCCTCCCATGTCCCCAGTCCCCTCCCCAGTCCCTGCCACTCTCAAGTCCCTGCCCCTCCCATGTCCCCAGTCCCTACCACTCCCAACTCCGTGCCCCTCCCATCTCTCCAGTCCCCTCCCAAGTCCCTGCCCCTCCCATGTCCCAAGTCCCCACCCATGTCCCTGCCCCTCCCTAGTCCCCTCCCCAGTCCCTGCCCCTCCCCAGTCCCTGCAACTCCCATGTCCCTGCCCCTCCCATGTCCGCAGTCCACTCTCCAGTCCCTGCCCCTCCCATGTCTCCAGTCCCCACCCAAGTCCCTGCCCCTCCCAACTCCCCAGTCCCCTCCCAAGTCCCTGCCCCTGGAAAGTCCCAATCCCCTCCCAAGTCCCTGCCCCTCCCATGTCCCCAGTCCCCTCCCAAGTCCCTGCCCCTCCCAAGTCCTCAGTCCCCTCCCAAGTCCTTGCCCCTCCCATGTCCCCAGTTCCCTCCCCTGTCCCTGCCCCTCCCAAGTCCCCAGTCCCCTCCCAAGTCCCTGTCCCTCCCAAGTCCTTGCCCCTCCCAAGTCCCTGCCCCTCCAATGTCCCCAGTCCCCTCCCATGTCTCCAGTTCCCTCCCAAGTCCCTGTTCTCCCATGTCCCCAGTACCCTCCCAAGTCCCTGGCCCTCCCATGTGCCCAGTCCCGTCCCAAGTCCCCTCCCCAGTCCCTGCCACTCCCAAATCCCTGCCCCTACTATGTCCCCAGTCCCCTCCCAAGTCCCCAGTCCCCTCCCCAGTCCCAGCCCCTTCCATGTCCCCGGTCCCCTCCCAAGTCCCTGTCCCTCCCAAGCCTTTCCCCTCCCTATTCCCCAGTCCCTGCCCCTCCCATGTCCCCAGTCCCCTCCCAAATCCCTGCCCCTCCTATGTCCCCAGTCCCGTCCCAAGTCCCCAGTCCCCTCCCCAGTCCCTGGCCCTCCCATGTCCCCAGTCCTCTCCCAAATCCCTGCCCCTCCTATGTCCCCAGTCCCGTCCCAAGTCCCAGTCCCCTCCCAAGTCCCTGGCCCTCCTATGTCCCCAGTCCCCTCCCCACTACCTGCCCCTCCCATGTCCCCAGTCCCCTCCCTTGTCCCTGCCCCTCCCATGTCCCCAGTCCCCTCCCAAGTCCCTGCACTCCCAAGTCCCCAGTCCCTGCCCCTCCCATGTCCCCAGTCCCCACCCAAGTCCTTGCCCCTCCCCAGTCCCTGCCCCTCCCAAGTCCCTGCCCCTCCCAAGTCCTCAGTCCCCTCCCAAGTCCTTGCCCCTTCCATGTCCCCATTCCCTCCCCTGTCCCTGCCCCTCCCATGTCCCCAATCCCCACCCAAGTCCCCGCCCCTCCCAAGTCCCCAGTCCCCAGCCCTGGTACGTACCCAGTCCCCTTCCAAGTCCCTGCCCCTACCAAGTCCTTGCCCCTCCCCAGTCCCTGCCCCTCCAAAGTCCCCAATCCCCTCCCAAGTCCTCAGTCCCCTCCCAAGTCCTTGCCCCTCCCATGTCCCCAGTCCCCTCCCCAGACCCTGCCCCTCCAAAGTCCCTAATCCCCTCCCATGTCCCCAGTCCCCTCCCAAGTCCCTGCCCCTCCCTTGTCCCCAGTCCCCTCCCCACTCCCTGCCACTCCCAAGTCCCTGCCCCTCCCAAGTCCCTGCCCCTCCAATGTCCCCAGTCCCCTCCCATGTCCCCAGTTCCCTCCCAAGTCCCTGTTCTCCCATGTCCCCAGTCCGCTCCCAAGTCCCTGCCCCTTCCACGTGCCCAGTCCCCTCCCAAGTCTCTCCCCCTGCCAATTCCGCTACATAGTCCTCTCCCAAGTCCCCAGTCCACCCTCACTGCGTTCGGGTACGTGGCTTTCTCGTGGCTTGTCGCTGCTAATGACAGTTGGTGTTGCTGGCGGCTCTGGCTGGAGTGTTTTCTGTTTCATCATAGCATGCGATGGGATTGTGTTTAGGGAATGCTGGTTCTAGAGAACGGTGTTGGGCTGAAATGTACTTCATGAGCTGAAGCCGTGCCAGGGGAAGCGTTGCTTTTAATGTGAGAAGCAAACTTGTTCTTTCTTGGAGAGTGAAGCCTGCGTACAGCAACCGTGCGCGCAGGCCAGCAGTGAGCTGCGAGCTTTCCTGAGCGATACGTGACTAACGTTGTGGTAGTAAGCAGGGAAGCGTATCTCGGTCTCTAACGTGGGACCCGTCTGGTAAATCAGGTTACGTTCCAAGATGTCGTTAAGTCTTGTAGGAAGAAAATGAGGGAGGCGCAAGCCCAGCCGGAGCTCAAATTGGCCACTTCTGTGAAGGATAATAGGAAGTGTTTTCACAAATACGTTGATGGCAGAAGGGCAGCGACGACTTCGTCTCCTTATTGGATGTGAGGGGAAGCAGAGTAGCTGAAGGTGAGGAAAGGGCTGAGGCACTTAACGCCTTCTTTCCCTGCGTTTTCAACAGTAAGGCAGATTGTTCGCTGGACTGCTGCTGTTGTGAAGGGGTAGATGGGGTCAGGGCGCGATAGAGCCCCCCCCTGCAGTCCGGGAGGCAGAAGTCAGAGAGCTGCTGAGCCACTTGCGTCCTCATAAATCTGTGGGGCCGGGTGGGATCCATCCTAGGGGGATGAGAGAGCTGGCGAAGCTGCGTTGCCAGGCGTGTGCGCGTTAGAGCGTGAAACCTGCTGGTTTATAGCTGGGGCCATTCCGACTGGGAGGCGTTTCCCTGGCAAATGGCTTGCTGCAAGCCGGTTTCCTCGGCCTTCTTCTCTTGGCTGGGATCGCATCATCTGCGAGCCGCTCCAGCGTGGCCCGCGGAATTCGGTGTGGACCGACGTGCGGCCTGACCAGTGCCGAGGAGAAGGGGATGATGACCTCTCTAATCCTGCTGGCAACACTATTCGAGATGCAGGCCATTATATTACCACATTCCATCCTCTCACTAAGGATGCGACTTCCACTAGGGCTGTGAAAGCTGAAAGTGTGCATTTAGGCTTGAGAGGTGTAATACAAAGTAATTTACCGAGGGATGCAATAAACACACATGGAAAAAGCAATAAACTTATGTACAATAACGCTTTGAATCTGGTGTCCCACTCCTCCTGCCAGGGTATTAAACCACTCAGCTAGCCAGGCATCCAGTAAATTGCTTCACATTTGATGCACCAAGTCATGGCTGGCTGATTTATCAGATGTGTTTCACCAACACAAGGCTTTCAAATTGAAGCAGAATATATTGAAAGGAAGCCACACGGAACATGAAAACTCGCAACATGGAAAGCAGTGTCTTTGGGCCAAGTTCAAAAATAGCCCAGAGAGAATGCGATTTATTTTAATGGGGTTTTTTCTGTCACGTGTACATAATAAAAGAGAGAAAAAGACCCAAACTGAATCTTACCCAATACAAACTCTTTACCCTTAAGACCCTCTAAATTACGTCCACGTGAAACTTTCACATGGAAAAGCAGCCCAGGCACAGCGTTACTTTTAAAACCTGCTCCACCAGCCAGATTTAGAGGAAAAGAGCAGCGAGAGGACTGTAGAGCGCAAAACGCTTCGACAAGCACGGCCGCCGTTAACCGGGCTGAGAACACACGCAACGCTTCCAGGTTTGCAGGCAAGATCCACTTCACCAGTTCAAATGAACGACGGTTTGGGCAGCTCCAGGTTCAGGCTCCGGCTACACAGGGAACCGGAAGGTCTCATCCGGAAAAGGTGACGTTGCGAGAAGACGAGGTATTTCTGAATCTGAAAAAGAAAAAAAAAAATCAAATCAGCAACGTTTTCTCCCCAGGCCGCATCCAAACAGTCCCTTCCAGCGAGTCACCAGCTGAACGACTGTACTTAGTTCTGCTGCCAGCTGCAGCTTTTGTCCTCCAGCCCGGCAGAGCTGTCTGCCTTTCTGGGCCCCTCGGTTTGAGAGAAATGTTGAGATGCTGGGGTGCGTCCAGAGGAGAGCGACGAGGATGGGGAAGGGGCTGGAGCACAAGGCCTCTGAGGAGCGACTGAGGGAGCTGGCGTTGTTTAGACTGAAGAGGAGGCTAAGGGGAGACCTTATTGCTCTCTACAACTGCCTGAAAGGAGGTTCTAGTCAGGCAGGGGTTGGTGTCTTCTCCCAGGTGATCGGCGACAGAACAAGAGGACACGGTCTCAAGCTTCGTCAGGGGAGGTTTAGGCTCGACATTAGGAAGAAGTTCTTTACTGAAAGGGCGATTGGCCATCGGAATGCGCTGCCCGGGAAGGTGGTGGAGTCACCGTCCCTAAAGGTGTTTAAAGAAAGATTGGATGAGGCACATAGTGACAGGATGTAGTTGACGAGTAGGAGTAGGTGTCGGGTCATAGGTTGGACTCGATGATCTCGAAGGTCTTTTCCAACGTTATGATGCTGTGATAGTGCAAGAATGCCGAGGAGGCTGCGATGTAGGAAAACACATATATCCAACTAATTGTTGTTTAGCCTTGTGTGTTTGACAAGCAGAGCTTTTATGTTTACATAACGTAGGCCTGTGAAACTTGAGGACTTATAACATATTCAGATTCCAGCTTTACGTTGGGAAAGACCAAAAGACTCTTCTCTACCTTGATAAACAGGGGAAAAATCCAGCAGTTTGTATTATTTAATCCCTGACTGTTTTTAGCAGCTGGGAACCGGAGAGAGGGTTTTGTCCTTTCTCACATGCTACACAAAGGTGAAAACAGCTTTCTACAGCGAGAGCCACCGCTTGCTGATGGAGGAACTCTGAGGAGCATTTTTGCACACGCAGGACAGCTGCGTGGTACCACTGCAGCTCCCACTAGTTTTGGTCTCACTAGTTCATTCAGTAAGGTGGTGTTTCTTAACATGCGGCTTTATAAGATTCCCGTCCTTGGGTTTTTTCCTAAGTTTCTGCTAGGAGAAGTGTCGGTGGCAAGATCAATGCGTGTCGATCTCCTCCGGATGTCTCAAGTCACAGAGCTTTATTGTGTTGACTTTTTTTTCCTCCTCTATAACTCAGAGACACGGGACCCCAGGTGAGTTTATGTGCTTGGGATTCGCAGGACCCTGCAATCAGAGCCTGGCTAATGATATTGGAGCAGTGATCACAGTTACTTCCGTCGTAGGAAGGGGTGCAACTCAGCTGACATCAGCAATGATTGTGTCTGTACACTTTTCTTTCAGGTCTAGGATCTGCTTTTATTTTTAGCTTCTCTGATAGTTTTATTGGACTTTCCAGCCTTGACTTTTTAGCACTATGAGTACAGGTAACCCATATCTGCACGCGATGGTAAGACAATATGCTTATGTAAAGCCCATTATATCTAACTGTTTTTGGTATACTTCCAAGCATTCTATCTCAGTGTCTAGAATATGGAATGAATCTTTGAATCTGGACATGTTTTTGACAAGGAAAGTTGGCTATTCATCGGCTTGATAATGTATGTGCTATAAACTTACATAATTTAAATCAAGCTTGGCTTTTATAATGATATATCCACTTTCAGAAAAACCGGGAACGTTATATTTAGGATTAATTTCTCATTACCCATTGTAAGTAGATGCTAAACTTGGAATTAAAAGAGTGGATCTTGATAAAAAGCATCTTAAAGTAATAATTGCATTGGCTAAATCTGTGCCACACTTGTGCTAAACAATTTGGTACAGGTGAAGAGGCTTGCCCCTTAAAAGGCCTGATTTAAAGCTGGTTCTCACCTGCTGCTGCAGGATTAGGTGAAGTCAGGAGTCGGAGCAGTCTTCATTTCTTGACTTTGTTCTGGGGAGTTGCGTGTTCTTCTTTGTGGCGCATTTGAGCTGACTGTGATCATTTCTTCTGTAAGCGTAAGATAATAATTTTACTTGTGGGTTTACTTTTAAATCTTAAAGCAAAATTGGTTTGGAACGTGAAAACTTCTGAGACGTGTTACCACAAATATTTGCAGTCAATACTGTCTCGTCTTTCTTTGTTCTCATTTTATCATTAGAGGCAGGGATGGTTTTGTGTAGTTTTTTATTCTTGTTAATCCATAGGGGCACAAAGGATTTAAATAAATTTATCTTATAAATTCCATAGCACTTCTTACTACTGTTTAGCAATTCAGAACTATGTGTGTAGTAAGATGTACGAGAGATTATATTTGGGTAAGATTTACTTCTCGGCAACATTTTAGTTTCTTGGATTAACCAATCGCCGATGAGCTCGCTTGGGGATACATATGCAAACCGAGTGCTCTGGTACCTGTCATAAAGCAGAGTAAAACTACTATGTTACGCTCAGAAGCGCAAGTGTAGCAGCACCTAAACCCCTAATAACAGACTTTTACTTTAACATTGTCCTTTTTAATTGTCACATATTTAAGATGTTGGGCCAGACCCACACCCGTAGACATCTGTGTAGCTCCACTGAAGTTTATGAGGCTTACCTGTGATTCGTGGGATCTCAATGCGTGTGCGTGCCTGAGCTGGAAACGCAGTTCACTCCAAGAGCGGCTCACGTTCCCTGTTTGTGAGGTTAGGACTGTGTTTTATGGGAGTGTCTGGGGCTTACTAATTATAAGTTGCAAGGCGGTTGGATGTTTTCCATTAATAAAACAATTCATCTATCTTGAGTTAAATGAACTCAAGTGCCAAAGCTTAAATAATCCATTAACTCAGAGTAAAGATATTGCCATATTTAAGAGAACACCCGTAGCTTTTCTTTATACTTGTGCTCTTCATCTTCCTGCGTTAGCTACAAAAACTCTTATTCACACGCGTGGACGTGTTTTCAAAACTGTTCATTCATATTTCCTCAAATCCGCCTGTACTTTTACTTCGTACCTTGTCAGTTCAACAAGCATAGATATTTATTTTATTATCTTTAAATTCAGTTCTCCATGGAGTACAAAAAAATCTCTTATTCTTCATTCTGAAAACTTAAAGAAAAATTCAATGTCTTTTGTACTTCAAGAAAGAAAACTTTTATGTGCCTTCCGTACGTGTAGGAAGCACGATGATTTGTTAGCTTTTGACAGGTCAACTATGTGTAGAAAGCATTAGTGCAAAAATTTTGACGTATTCTAACTTCAGCGTGCTTTTCAAGTAATGAGATTTTTATCCCTTGGGAATATTACAGTATAATAAGGTCAGAAGAGACCTCTGAGATCGAGTCCAACCTGTGACCCAACCCACACCTACTCCTAATTGTGAACTACACCGTGGCACTAAGTGCCTCATCCAATCTCTCCTTAAACCCCTCCAGGGACAGTGACTCCACCACCTCCCCAGCCAGCGCATTCCGATGGCCAATCGCCCTTTCAGTCAAGAATTCTTTCCTAATGTCAAGCTTAAACCTCCCCTGGCAAAGCTTGAGACCGTGTCCTCTCGTTCTGTCACCGGTCACGCGAGAGAAGAGACCAACCCCTACCTGACTACAGCCTCCTTTCAGGCAGTCGTAGAGAGCAATGAGGTCTCCCCTGAGCCTCCTCTTCTCCAGCCTAAACAACCCCAGCTCCCTCAGTTGCTCTTCACAGGCCTCGTGCTCCAGCCCCTTCAGAGTCCTGGTCACTCTCCTCTGGATATACTGCAGCATCTCGACATCTTTCTAAAACCGAGGGGCCCAGAACCAGATACTTAAGGTGCAGCCTGACCTGTGCAGAGTATAAGGGGATGATAATTTCTCTAGATGTACTGGCCACACTATTGCCGATGCAGGCCAGTGAAAATCAAAATCACCAAGCTCGTTCAGGCAATTTCTCCTACTCCCGTTTCTCTCTGGTTTGTAGCAGGCTCTACAGCGGTCAGGTAACAGTGGAAAACCCTGAAATGTGTTTCCTCTGGTATCCAAGGGTTCCCAACGCTTCCTTTAGTTCTGTTAGAGAGCAAGGGCCTCGTTTATGCTTTATTTGTTTTCATGAATCTGGTGGGAGAGATCTAGTGCCCTGGATTTGCCCTATTCCTACAAATGTCACTTCTTGTGCCTGCCCTTTTATTTTTGAGGGAGGAATTTCCTGTCCTAGGTTTTGTGATTCATCTATTACCCTTGTCATTTGCTCTCGAACAGATTCTTGCACGTTTCCCACTACTAAGATGTCATTGATATATCGGTAAATTGTTATTCCCAGATTTACCCCTGATTGGGCTAATGTTTTCGAAAGGGCATTATGAGCTATCCTAGGTGAATGTCGATAGCCTCGTGGTCGTCAGTTACCGGTATATCAGATGCCCTTAAATATAAGTGCAAACCGCTTTTCTCCTTGACCTGGAGAGGAAACGTAAAAAAAAAAAAAAAAAAAAGTATTTTTACCTCTACGACTGCCATCCGACTACGGTTTTGACTTTGAATCCGAGTAATCGTTTCAGTGATATTCAGGACAGCAGCTGTAAGAGCTCGGTGTTAGCATTCAGCTTCCTAGCTTCTACCGTTAGCCTCGAGGTCCCTTTGGGCTTTTCCACTGGCCAAACGGAGGAGTTACCGGGTGAATGCGTTCAGCATATTATTTTCTGGGATTCCACGAATGAGGTTACATCACTGATACCTGCTGATCTGGCTGTGTGTAAAGGCTAATGTTTCAAGTTACAGACCGTGGAAGAGGGTATTACAATGGATGCTTCTAATTATCTACTTTGCGCCTGTGGTTTTGGAGGCCAATGAGCAAAACTCCATACGGTTCCACTAGGGAGTTTCCAGTACTGGCCCTTTGATAGACTGAACGCCTAAGTATTCATTTTGATTAAGTCCAAGACGAAAAACCGGTAAAACTACAGCAGGTTCAAAAACGATCAGGTAGCCATTGGATATTAATTACCTGGTCGCAAGGCTGCGTCAACAACTTTCCAGGGGTCTTTTGTTTTTTACCGGATTTTGTTTTTTTTACCATCTTCTAACCGGATGACATCTCATTCGGTTGGTACCAGCAGTGGAGCGCTCAGGGAATGGGGGCCAAACCTTTTTGGCTCAGTAATGTCACTAATTGTTGCAAATTTGTTGTCGGTACCCATATAACAAGCTTTTTTGGGGATTCCTAATTCTAGCTCCCTTTTTCACAACTCATTTCCTTTGGAATCAAAGGTGGGTCTATCTGGGATTCTTCTTCCTCTGCTCTGATCCTTTTTTGCCCATTCACTGCTTTAGGATTAACGGATTCTCTAGGGTTTTGGTCTTGTAAGGTCCATGCCACCCGTCTCCCTTAACCGATTCTATCTCAGACTGTGTCCAGGTATAGAATTCACCCATCTGGGCTCGCCTGGTACTTAACTTGTCCTGAATGGAGGCTAAAAACGTATTTAGGCTGTCTTGTACTCCTCAAGTCGGTAAGGCGAATCGGTCAAAGCGCACAGGAGCCATAGCAGGAGATTCAGCTACTCTCCCTGCATTCTCTGTGGGCTGCGTGCACGCAGTCTTTTGTACAGAGGCTGTTAAATATGAAAGCCCGGCAGTTACAATTGCCAAAGATTACCGTTTGCCTTATGGGTTTAATCCTGAAGGCCAACGTGTTACTTGTGCAGTTATAGAGCAATTCCAGTCATCTAGCACTAGGGCTGAAAGGACTCCCAGGCCATATTACCCCTCTGTCTCAGGTGAGTTTAGCACAACTCGGGCCCCTCCCAAAGATATTCACCCTAAATATTCTACTTGCAATTCTGAGGGCTGCCATGGATATTTCTCACGGATCTTGGTTCGTTGCACAGCAAAGTAGCCTGCAGGTGGTTACAGAATGGGTATTTTCAGGGCCTTTTTGTTTCTTCCATTTTAATTGGAGCTCAGCCGTTGAGCTTTTCCCTGATTCTCAAGGAGGCCGTTTGGGTCTAAAGTTCCTTTGATCCCACTAGAGTCCCAAATAATTGCAGTCCTATATCTTGGGATAGCAACATCAGCTTTACTTCTGAATCCTCATATTATTTTTTCTGAGAGGCATTTAGGTTTACAGCAAACCTAGTTTTTCCTGGCATCATGTCTCTTAATACTCAGTGTCCATTAACCTCAATTTGTACTTCTCTGTCTCTTGTTTCACTTCTTCTTGTTATCACGGACCTGTTAGCCCACGTCTGTTCTGCAGCATTGGTGGTGACTTATGGTCATCGAGGGCAGGGGGAGAGTGTAATCTTAGATATTAGTATGTCTTTTATGCCCATGTAATTATTTTAAGCATTAGTATTATAGTACTATAATTTCATTAAACTTGTAGCTTTAGTTTCCACTCTGCAAGCCTTTCTACTCTTGTTTTCATTTCCCCTTCACCTGAGGGTGGGGCACGGTGATTTTTGGGAACCTGGCTGTGTAGCTTTAGTTGCCAAAATTAGTCAAGTCAGAGATAAACTTTGATGATAGATATAGCTGTAGTAAATGAGCATATACCCGTGTTTCTGGTAAGGGTCCGCCTCTCCACTCGATGTTGTCCTCGTAAATGCAAGGCAAATGAGAACTCCGCAGCTGGTCCTAGTTATGCCTTTGTAGGGTTTTCCACGCACCACTCCCAGGTGGTGGGCGGGGAGGCCCAGGGGTTTAAAAGCCTCAGGCCTTTCATCTGGGGTTCATTTAGTTTTTGGTCTCTCTCAAGATCAGTGTTCTCCTTTTCTTTCAGGTCATTGTAGCCTTTTGAGTAGGCTAAGTTTGTTTAGGTTTTTTGGTTTTTTTTAGTTTAGAAAAGTAGAGGAGTTGTTAGGTGCAAGAGTTTTGTGCTGAGTCAAGGTTAAGCAGCACATGTATTAGAAAATACAATTATTTTATGTAGGAGGTGTATGGGTTTTTTAGGTCAGTAATTTTATACTAGGTGTCCAGCCACGGTAAGATATGTTAATAGTTCATACTTTTTTTAGGTATTATATTATGTTCTTTCTGTTTGCTTGGATTTTTTTGGCTATGGCGTAACCTGCTGCTGTTATTCAATATCTGTGGAACAACGTGTTGTTCATAGAGGTTTATGCTTTGTAACAGGCACCCTTCAGATCGTAGGAATTGAAAGTCAGCTTACCCTGTCAGACTGTAGCAGGCACCGGATTCTTTAGGATAACAGAAGGTAAGAAGGACACTTAAACTATAGGGAAGGGATCGGAAGCGCAGTTTGTGAGAAAGGTCGCAGAAGGATTGGGAAGCACAAGTGCAGGACAGGAACTGTTAGGAAGGAGCGGGGATTTTTATTTGACAACTCTTGAATAGAAAAGGAATTTCTAACGCTCTGGTACTAGGATGCAGTTTAGATAAGGGAGGGGGGGTTCATCGGTTTCTTGAGGACGGTTTTGGCCTCTGAAAGCCGAGTCAAGGGACGAGGCTGGGATGGGGCTTGGCAAAAGAGAGAAGAGTGGGAACGGCAGAGAGGAGTTCTAAAAGTAGCTTAGGGTAAAGAGCAACGTAGGAAGAGTCCCTATTGGGTCGGTATAGGGAGCGGGGTTCTTTTCAGCATGATGTAATCAGGTGCGGGGCAGAGCAGTTCCAGCCTGTGTCTGTCGTTTGGCTGTTTGTCTGCTGTGTCTTAGAGCTTTTTTGGGGTCTTCATTGTTTTTTGTGATCAAAGGATGCTGCGTGTTCCTCAGGTAACATCCCAAGGGTCTCAGATGCTTGTAGTTATTGGCGCAGTGCCGGTTCTTTTTCTTGAATCGCATGCTTTAGTCTTAGTTTAGTTTTAGTTTACGGTCAACTATTATGGCAGTATTGCTGTCGGTGCCAGCACCCGTGCTCTCCAGTCATTCATCTTTGTGCATCGGGATGTCTTCTCTGTGTTATCTCAGTTTTAGATCTTGAAAATGGGCTTCTTGTGCGTACCTCGGCTTGGTTTTGGCTGTTTCTTGTTTACAAGCCACGATGCTTACCTTTGCCTTGTAATGCAGCCTGCTTACCTTACCCTCATGGACCTGTAGATCCTCTTGCCGGACCGTGCCTACAGTCTGGGAGTCGGTCTTATCGCTGAATTCTCTCATCATTTGAGTTGCACTGTTTAATGTTCTGTGTAGCGTCAGTCTGTGTGTGTGCGGCTCGGCACTGCTCTGCCTGAGAATGTAGAATCAGGGCTAGGTGGAAGAGCGGTGAGAGTAGGTAGTTACTAGGATGATATGCCGAGTCCGTTGAGGTGAAGTTGCTCAGTCTTCTCGGATCCAGTACATCTGCGTGGTCACAAGGGAAGTCATTTCAACAGTGTTGTATGGGAGTGTCTGGAGCTACGTGGGAGGGGCTGTCGAGCAGTAGGAAGCAGACTGACTCTCACAGGTGTGAAGACCCATATGTACAAGCCTTAAAGTATGGCGTTTTTTTCTATGGCTGGCTGTAGTTGGAATCTAGACAGAGTTCCTAAATGGGAGCGAGAGCACAGGAATTGTTCAGTTCTCGATCAGCTTCTGATCGATGTATTTGGTTTCGTTTTCAGATGCAAAGAGATGAGCCGGGCACCTAAGGGCGACAGCAGGGAGCGCAGCAATAAGAAGGTGACTTGGCCCACAGTATTGGAGGGAAGATGTGATTGGTGGCTGCGTGGGAGCTTGTAGGTTCAGGTTTTGTATTTCGAAGGAGCGAAGCCATGTGCAAAGAAGAACATTGACACCGGAGCCGACTCAAGCAAGGACAGCGACGGCGAGCTGTCGAAGTAGCAGTTTGCTCGGGAGTTGTGTTGCCTGTGAAGCTAGAAGCGTTTTATGCTTTTTATGTATTACAGGTCACAGGCAAACCTCACCACGGCAGCACGAGGTGGTAGTGTCCCGGCAGACGAGCAATCAAAGCTACAGAGCAGGAGCTGGAGAATCCCCGTGGGCCACGGGTGGTTTTCGGATAGTGTCTAAACATGTTCCTTTTTCCTTTAATTGCAGTTGCCGCTCGCAGTCTCAGCGGCATGAAGTTTTGTGCTTCCGAGCGGTATGAGAAGAGGAGGAGGTTGTCAGCGAGATTGGTGTCTAAGAGCAAGGTCTTATCTCACAGCTCAGGTGAGCATTTATCTTTGTTTTTGCACATGATGTTTGGGCTGCCTGTGGAACAGGAGGAGTGTTGGGGATGAACCCAATAGTAGCGAGGAGGAGCGTGGTATTGACTTCTCACAAGTGCAGGAGTCGTTTAATTCGTCTTGTCAACTTAAAATGCCCCAGGTAATGACGGCTGCAGCGTCAAACATTCGAGCAGGTGAGCACAATGCCACTGCAGCTTTGCAGAACAAGGTGTCGCGCAAGGCACCGGCCTTATCCAGCGCGATGCAGAAGGTCGCTGGTGTTTCCTTTGTCTCTGATTTTCTTGCAGATGGTGAAGAAGTCCCCGGTGAGGGCAGGATCCTCCCAGAGAGCTGACGGCGTTGAGCTTTTTCTGTCGGGGATGGCTTCAGACCTCCAGCTTTCTGAAAGCTAGGTTGAGGGAGCAGGGCTGGCCTGGGGATGGGAAGAAGGAAGAAGGTTGACAATAGAAGGGAGGCGTTTTAAAGGTTCATAGTGAAGAGGGCTGTGCAGGAAGGGACCCCTTGGGGCAGATAGAGAGCGGATTGTTTTTCAGCCCGATGCTAGCACATGCCAGGCAGGGCAGTCCCAGCCTGTGTCTGTGTGGTTACGTAGACTTTCTGCTGAGCCTCGGACCTTTCTCGGGTCTCCATCTCCTCTTCGCTTTAAAGACGTGCAGGATGTTACTTGGGCACCATTTGTAGGGCCTTGAATGCCTGTACTCCATCAGTAAGGTGCCAATCGGGTACCGCTTTTCTTGTGTGGCAATCTTGGTGTGGATCGGCCGCATCTCTTGGAAGATTCCGATCAGTCTGCCTTAGCAGAGGTCTCGTAGCCTGTGTCAGCGTCTCTGACTAGTCATCCGCTTCCTCGGATGCCCGTTATGGGAATCTTTGTCTTCAGGCCTTTAAGCAAGGCTTCTTACAAACGCATCATCCCATTTGCGACTGCATCTGTCTGTACTGGCCCACAGTCTTCCACTTTCGCAGGGCTGCTGTAAATTGTTCCTCGCGGCCTCCTAGCTCTTGTTGCCCGATGGCGTCTCTCGTGCAGTAATTGTTCCTTTTGTCTCTGGTGGTTGTCGTAGGTCTTGTGCCCAGTGTCGGTATGTGCGTGTCTGTGTGGATGGACCTGCTCTGCCTTTAGCACAGAAGCAATAGTCAGTGGAAGAATAACGGTGTTGTACTATGGTTTTATATGTCTACAGTCTTAGAGTTTGAAGGGCTGTTTGGTCCGTTACAGACCAAGTAGCTGTACATGTAGCAGATGGAGAGAGAAATTTCCTTGGGGTTATGTGGCTGCTGAAGAGTTGACCACAATTCCCTGGGAGAAGACAATTTGAGCAATAGTAGAGCAGTTTATATCATTGGGGCCTTATAGCTGGTACGCTTGGGTGTTATTGTTTGATTTCAGTGGGGTTTGCCTATTTTTCTGTCTGGCTGTAGTGTGAAATAGAAATGATGTTGTTAAATGGAAGGAAGATAGCTGGAATTGTTAAACCACACGGCATTGTGGTGACTTGTCTGATGTTTCTTCAGATCGAGAGGGAGGAGCTGCACACCAGAAGCTGAATACAGGAGAAGCGAGGAGAGCTTGGGAGCAAGGTGGGCTGGCTGCGGTGCAGGTGGGAATATGTGACTGGCACTTATATACAAGCTAATGTGTTTTTTTATTGTTTACTGTGAAGGCTGCAGAGCCCTGAGCAAAGCAGAATGTGGAAATGTCAGCTGACTCGGGCAAGAAGAGCGATGGTGAGTTACCTGGAGTAGAGGTTATTGTTTAGGAGTCTTATAGTCCACGAAGTTACAAGGATCCTTTGGTGTTCGTGTACTACAGGTGAGGCGGAAGCCTC
Organism: Neomorphus geoffroyi; assembly: GCA_033558235.1. Taxonomy (NCBI): domain Eukaryota; kingdom Metazoa; phylum Chordata; class Aves; order Cuculiformes; family Neomorphidae; genus Neomorphus; species Neomorphus geoffroyi. The sequence continues at coordinate 70,404 of JAUMJM010000119.1, forward strand.
AACCCGGCAGTGTGAGATGACGGAGGCCCGAGAGGCTGAATGGAAAGCTAATGGAGGAGGAGCTGGGGAATCACTGTGGGTGGCCTGTGCTTTTGGGTGCTACGTGAGCATTAATCTGTAGCTTAAATCGCAGGTGCTGCACAGCTCCAAGGGGCTCAGCTTCTTGCCTATGAGTGTTCTGAGAAGGTGAGTAGGTTGGTGGTGGGTTGGTGTTGAAGAGGGAAACATTGTCTGCAACTTTGCCAAGCATTTACCTTCGATTTTGCAGGTGCCATATAGGCCACCTTCGGAAGGGAAGAGTGTTTGTGGTGAGCTGTGTAGTAGAGCGAAGGAGCGTGGGATTCATTTCCCACGTGCACAAGGGTAAATTCTATGTCTATTCTTCCCTCAGGCACCCTGGGTTGGGCAATGACAGCTGCAGTATCTGAGCAGGTGGGCGGAAGGCTATGGCAGTTTAGCAGAGCAAGTTGTCATCTGAGACATTGGCATTGGCCACCGCGATGCAGACTAGCAGAGTTTGTGTTCTGTCTGGTTTTCTTGCAGACGGTGAAAAGGTCTCTCGTGAGGACAGGATCCTCTCAGACAGCTGATGCGTGTTGAGGTTTTCCTGTCAAGGATGGCTTCAGTCCTCTGACTCTCTGAGAGCTAAGTTGAGGGAATAGGGCTGGAATGCGGTTGGGAAGAGGAAAGAAAGTTGTGAATAGAAAGGAAGAGTTTAAAAGGTCTGTGGTGGAGGGGGCTGTGCAGGAAGGGTCCCTTCGGGCAGATGGATAGCAGATTGATTTTTCAGCCCAAATATAGCACGGGCAGGGCAGTCCCAGCCTGTGTCTGCTTTGTCGTGTGGTTTGTGTAGTCTGTCTGCTGTGTCTAGGACCTTCCTCGGATCTTGATCTCCTCTGCTTTCAAGGCATGCAGCATGTGACTCAGCCACCATCGATAGCGTCTTCAATGCCTGTACTCATCAGTAGAGTGCCCACCGGGTGCCACTTTTCTTGCGTGGCAATCTTAAAGCGTGCATCCGTGTCTTCTCTTGGAAGTTTCTTCTGCGGAGGCATTGTTGCCCAAGTAGGCATCCCTGACAGTTATTCCATCATTGTCTCGGATGCCCCTTCTACGACTCACTTCCATGCATCCTCTACATCTTTAGGCCATTAAGTGATGCTTCTTTCATGTTTATCCTCCCAGTTGCGGCTACATCTCCCTGTAACGGGACACTGTCTTCCAATTTTCTTTGGCTGCTGTAGATTCTTCCTTACAGACCCTTAGATCTCGTTGCCCGATGGCATCTCTGGAGTGGGATTCTTCTTACAGAGTTTTGTCTCTTGTTGTTGTGTCATTGGTCTCGTGTGCAGTGTCGGTCTGTCCGTGTCTGTGTGCGGCTGGAGCTGCTCTGCCCCAGGCATAGAAGGAATGGAATTGGCTAGAAGAATAAGAGTAAGATTCTATACCTTCTAAGTTGATAAACCCAGGCCTTGTAGGCAAAGGCTGTAGGGTCCGTTACAGAACCAGCAGCCGTACAATAAGCAGGTGGTGGGAGTATGTATGGTTATTTAGATATAGAGAGGATGAGCAAAGGTGTGTGTGATAAAGTGGTTGAGCGAGGAAAGGCGAACAGCTCAGATTCCAAGGCCGTTATCGCTGGTACGCATGGGGTATAGCATTTGGGTTGGGTTGGGTCTTTTTCTGCCTTGCCGTAGTGTATAACAGAGATGGTGTTCCCACATGGAAATGAGATGCTGAGAGTTGTTAAGGTATCGCTGAGCATCAGGGAGACCTGTTTGTTTGTTGATGTGTTTTTCAGATGCAGAGGAAGGAGCTGCGCAGGAAGCGCTGACGATGGAGAGGTGGCTACGGTGCCATAGCAAGGTGGGTCGGCTGTACTGTCGGTGTGAATATGTGACTGGATAACTAAGTTTAGGTTGGGTTTTTTTCCTACTTTGAAGGTGCAGAGCAACGAGTGAAGTGGAATTCCGGTACCACAGCTGACTCGGCCAAGGAGAGCAAGGGTGAGTTACCCGAAGCAGTGGTTATTGTTGAGGCGGTGGTATCGGTGAATACTAAAAGCATCCTTGCTGTTTGTATTGCAGGTCCTGTGCAAGACTCAACACGGCAGCATGAGACAATGGCGGCTGAGTGTGAGAGCAGTCAAGATAGCGGGCTGTAAAATAGGAATCTCTGAGGGCAGCCGGTGCTTTTTGGGTAGAATGTGAGCGTGTTGTAGTCTTTGATTTTTGTAGGTGCTGCACGGAGCCTCAGAGGGGCGACCCCACATGCCTGCAGTCGGTTTGAGAAGGTGAGCAGACTGTCATCCGAAGAGGTGTCTAGAAGAAAAAAGGATGATATGGCAACTTAGTTGAGATTTACCTTTTGGTTTTGCAGGTACCATTTGGGCCGCCTTTGGAAGGGGAAGAACGCTTGAGGTGAGCCGGGTCACAGTGAGAATGAGCATGGGACTCATTTTTCATAAGCCCAATGGTAACTTTGTGTCTCGGTTACTTTAGGTGCCCCAGGTGACCATGGCTGCAGTGTCTGTTTGAGTCGGCACGGACCAGGTGAGCAGAAGCCCACGGCACGTTTGTAGCGGGGCCGTGTCTCGTACAAGATGTTGGCACTGAGCAGCGTGAGGCTGTCTGTAAGCTCCGTTTTTGTTTTGTATTTGGTCCTCTTGCAAGTGGTGTAGAGGAGTGTGGTAACTGCAGATTAGTCCCAGACAGCCGATGCCATTTGAGCTTCTCCTGCCAGGGATTGTTTCAGGCCCTTGACCCTCTGAAAGCTAAGTCGAGGGACAGGGATGTGCTGGGTTGGGAAGAAATGAGCGGATGGGAAGGGCAGGGAGGGGTTTTAAAGGTAAAGAGGAGAGGGCTGTGCAGGAGCTGTTCCCTTTGGGCAGGTTCAGGCAGAGGGGATTACTTCTCAGCCCAAGGCTATCGCATGCCGGCAGGGCAGTTCCAGACGGTGTCTGCCTTTTTGTGTGGTTCACGTAGTCTGTCTGTGTCTTGGATCTTTTGCAGATCTCAATGTACTCTTTGTGCTGTGGAAGGCCCATTTCGTGTGCTCCATGTGTCACCTCTTGGGTCTCAAATGCCCATTCTTATTGCCATTAGTGCTGTTCTGGCATGATAGTATTAAAGTGTGAATCTGTTTCATCTCTTCGAAGCTTCCAATCAGCCTGCATTTGCAGAGGCCTTGTATTCCACATGAGCATCTCTGAGCAGTCCTCTGCTTCTTTGGATCCCCATTCTGGAGTCTCTTCCATTCATCCTCAAGGTCTTCATGCCTTTAAGCGAGGCTTCTTGCACGTGTATCCTCCCAGTTGCGGCTGCGTCTCTAATGGCCCACAGTCTTCTGCTTTACCAGTCCTGCCATAGAATCTTCATCGGGGCCCCTGAGGTCTAGTTGCCCGATTGTGTCTCTGGTACGGGAGTTGTTCTTACGGAGTCTCCTTTTCTCTCTGGTTGTTGTGTCACCAGTCTCGTGTACAGTGTCAGTCTGTGTGGTTGGAGCTGCCCTGCCTGTAGCACAGGAGCGGTATTCAGCAGAAGAATAACTGTGTTGTCCTACAGGTCACATGTATTTTAGGTGCAGAGTTCGAAGTACAGGGCTGTTTCGGTCTGTTACAGAACATAAAGCTGTTTATGCAGGAGATGGAGAGAGTCCTCGCCCTGGGGTTACGGAGCCGTAAGGAATGAGCTCGGCTGCTTGGGAGAAGCCATTTGAGCAACAGTAGATAGTGTAAATTCCTGGGGAGTAAAGGGTTAGAATTAGGGTTTAGGGTTAGGGTTAGGGTAAGGTTAGGGGTTAGGGGTTGGGGTTAGGGTTAGGGTTAGGGTTAGGGTTGTTAGGGTTAGGGTTAGGGTTAGGGGTTAGGGTTAGGGGTTAGGGTTAGGGGTTAGGGTTAGGGGTTAGGGTTAGGGGTTAGGGTTAGGGTTAGGGTTAGGGTTAGGGTAAGGGTTAGGGTTAGGGGTAAGGGTTAGGGTTAGGGTTAGGGTTAGGGTTAGGGTTAGGGTTAGGGTTAGGGTTAGGGTTAGGGTTAGGGTTAGGGTTTAGGGTTAGGGTTAGGGTTAGGGTTAGGGTTAGGGTTAGGGTTAGGGTTAGGGTTAGGGTTAGGGTTAGGGTTAGGGTTAGGGTTAGGGTTAGGGTTAGGGTTAGGGTTAGGGTTAGGGTTAGGGTTAGGGTTAGGGTTAGGGTTAGGGTTAGGGTTAGGGTTAGGGTTAGGGTTAGGGTTAGGGTTAGGGTTAGGGTTAGGGTTAGGGTTAGGGTTAGGGTTAGGGTTAGGGTTAGGGTTAGGGTTAGGGTTAGGGTTAGGGTTAGGGTTAGGGTTAGGGTTAGGGTTAGGGTTAGGGTTAGGGTTAGGGTTAGGGTTAGGGTTAGGGTTAGGGTTAGGGTTAGGGTTAGGGTTAGGGTTAGGGTTAGGGTTAGGGTTAGGGTTAGGGTTAGGGTTAGGGTTAGGGTTAGGGTTAGGGTTAGGGTTAGGGTTAGGGTTAGGGTTAGGGTTAGGGTTAGGGTTAGGGTTAGGGTTAGGGTTAGGGTTAGGGTTAGGGTTAGGGTTAGGGTTAGGGTTAGGGTTAGGGTTAGGGTTAGGGTTAGGGTTAGGGTTAGGGTTAGGGTTAGGGTTAGGGTTAGGGTTAGGGTTAGGGTTAGGGTTAGGGTTAGGGTTAGGGTTAGGGTTAGGGTTAGGGTTAGGGTTAGGGTTAGGGTTAGGGTTAGGGTTAGGGTTAGGGTTAGGGTTAGGGTTAGGGTTAGGGTTAGGGTTAGGGTTAGGGTTAGGGTTAGGGTTAGGGTTAGGGTTAGGGTTAGGGTTAGGGTTAGGGTTAGGGTTAGGGTTAGGGTTAGGGTTAGGGTTAGGGTTAGGGTTAGGGTTAGGGTTAGGGTTAGGGTTAGGGTTAGGGTTAGGGTTAGGGTTAGGGTTAGGGTTAGGGTTAGGGTTAGGGTTAGGGTTAGGGTTAGGGTTAGGGTTAGGGTTAGGGTTAGGGTTAGGGTTAGGGTTAGGGTTAGGGTTAGGGTTAGGGTTAGGGTTAGGGTTAGGGTTAGGGTTAGGGTTAGGGTTAGGGTTAGGGTTAGGGTTAGGGTTAGGGTTAGGGTTAGGGTTAGGGTTAGGGTTAGGGTTAGGGTTAGGGTTAGGGTTAGGGTTAGGGTTAGGGTTAGGGTTAGGGTTAGGGTTAGGGTTAGGGTTAGGGTTAGGGTTAGGGTTAGGGTTAGGGTTAGGGTTAGGGTTAGGGTTAGGGTTAGGGTTAGGGTTAGGGTTAGGGTTAGGGTTAGGGTTAGGGTTAGGGTTAGGGTTAGGGTTAGGGTTAGGGTTAGGGTTAGGGTTAGGGTTAGGGTTAGGGTTAGGGTTAGGGTTAGGGTTAGGGTTAGGGTTAGGGTTAGGGTTAGGGTTAGGGTTAGGGTTAGGGTTAGGGTTAGGGTTAGGGTTAGGGTTAGGGTTAGGGTTAGGGTTAGGGTTAGGGTTAGGGTTAGGGTTAGGGTTAGGGTTAGGGTTAGGGTTAGGGTTAGGGTTAGGGTTAGGGTTAGGGTTAGGGTTAGGGTTAGGGTTAGGGTTAGGGTTAGGGTTAGGGTTAGGGTTAGGGTTAGGGTTAGGGTTAGGGTTAGGGTTAGGGTTAGGGTTAGGGTTAGGGTTAGGGTTAGGGTTAGGGTTAGGGTTAGGGTTAGGGTTAGGGTTAGGGTTAGGGTTAGGGTTAGGGTTAGGGTTAGGGTTAGGGTTAGGGTTAGGGTTAGGGTTAGGGTTAGGGTTAGGGTTAGGGTTAGGGTTAGGGTTAGGGTTAGGGTTAGGGTTAGGGTTAGGGTTAGGGTTAGGGTTAGGGTTAGGGTTAGGGTTAGGGTTAGGGTTAGGGTTAGGGTTAGGGTTAGGGTTAGGGTTAGGGTTAGGGTTAGGGTTAGGGTTAGGGTTAGGGTTAGGGTTAGGGTTAGGGTTAGGGTTAGGGTTAGGGTTAGGGTTAGGGTTAGGGTTAGGGTTAGGGTTAGGGTTAGGGTTAGGGTTAGGGTTAGGGTTAGGGTTAGGGTTAGGGTTAGGGTTAGGGTTAGGGTTAGGGTTAGGGTTAGGGTTAGGGTTAGGGTTAGGGTTAGGGTTAGGGTTAGGGTTAGGGTTAGGGTTAGGGTTAGGGTTAGGGTTAGGGTTAGGGTTAGGGTTAGGGTTAGGGTTAGGGTTAGGGTTAGGGTTAGGGTTAGGGTTAGGGTTAGGGTTAGGGTTAGGGTTAGGGTTAGGGTTAGGGTTAGGGTTAGGGTTAGGGTTAGGGTTAGGGTTAGGGTTAGGGTTAGGGTTAGGGTTAGGGTTAGGGTTAGGGTTAGGGTTAGGGTTAGGGTTAGGGTTAGGGTTAGGGTTAGGGTTAGGGTTAGGGTTAGGGTTAGGGTTAGGGTTAGGGTTAGGGTTAGGGTTAGGGTTAGGGTTAGGGTTAGGGTTAGGGTTAGGGTTAGGGTTAGGGTTAGGGTTAGGGTTAGGGTTAGGGTTAGGGTTAGGGTTAGGGTTAGGGTTAGGGTTAGGGTTAGGGTTAGGGTTAGGGTTAGGGTTAGGGTTAGGGTTAGGGTTAGGGTTAGGGTTAGGGTTAGGGTTAGGGTTAGGGTTAGGGTTAGGGTTAGGGTTAGGGTTAGGGTTAGGGTTAGGGTTAGGGTTAGGGTTAGGGTTAGGGTTAGGGTTAGGGTTAGGGTTAGGGTTAGGGTTAGGGTTAGGGTTAGGGTTAGGGTTAGGGTTAGGGTTAGGGTTAGGGTTAGGGTTAGGGTTAGGGTTAGGGTTAGGGTTAGGGTTAGGGTTAGGGTTAGGGTTAGGGTTAGGGTTAGGGTTAGGGTTAGGGTTAGGGTTAGGGTTAGGGTTAGGGTTAGGGTTAGGGTTAGGGTTAGGGTTAGGGTTAGGGTTAGGGTTAGGGTTAGGGTTAGGGTTAGGGTTAGGGTTAGGGTTAGGGTTAGGGTTAGGGTTAGGGTTAGGGTTAGGGTTAGGGTTAGGGTTAGGGTTAGGGTTAGGGTTAGGGTTAGGGTTAGGGTTAGGGTTAGGGTTAGGGTTAGGGTTAGGGTTAGGGTTAGGGTTAGGGTTAGGGTTAGGGTTAGGGTTAGGGTTAGGGTTAGGGTTAGGGTTAGGGTTAGGGTTAGGGTTAGGGTTAGGGTTAGGGTTAGGGTTAGGGTTAGGGTTAGGGTTAGGGTTAGGGTTAGGGTTAGGGTTAGGGTTAGGGTTAGGGTTAGGGTTAGGGTTAGGGTTAGGGTTAGGGTTAGGGTTAGGGTTAGGGTTAGGGTTAGGGTTAGGGTTAGGGTTAGGGTTAGGGTTAGGGTTAGGGTTAGGGTTAGGGTTAGGGTTAGGGTTAGGGTTAGGGTTAGGGTTAGGGTTAGGGTTAGGGTTAGGGTTAGGGTTAGGGTTAGGGTTAGGGTTAGGGTTAGGGTTAGGGTTAGGGTTAGGGTTAGGGTTAGGGTTAGGGTTAGGGTTAGGGTTAGGGTTAGGGTTAGGGTTAGGGTTAGGGTTAGGGTTAGGGTTAGGGTTAGGGTTAGGGTTAGGGTTAGGGTTAGGGTTAGGGTTAGGGTTAGGGTTAGGGTTAGGGTTAGGGTTAGGGTTAGGGTTAGGGTTAGGGTTAGGGTTAGGGTTAGGGTTAGGGTTAGGGTTAGGGTTAGGGTTAGGGTTAGGGTTAGGGTTAGGGTTAGGGTTAGGGTTAGGGTTAGGGTTAGGGTTAGGGTTAGGGTTAGGGTTAGGGTTAGGGTTAGGGTTAGGGTTAGGGTTAGGGTTAGGGTTAGGGTTAGGGTTAGGGTTAGGGTTAGGGTTAGGGTTAGGGTTAGGGTTAGGGTTAGGGTTAGGGTTAGGGTTAGGGTTAGGGTTAGGGTTAGGGTTAGGGTTAGGGTTAGGGTTAGGGTTAGGGTTAGGGTTAGGGTTAGGGTTAGGGTTAGGGTTAGGGTTAGGGTTAGGGTTAGGGTTAGGGTTAGGGTTAGGGTTAGGGTTAGGGTTAGGGTTAGGGTTAGGGTTAGGGTTAGGGTTAGGGTTAGGGTTAGGGTTAGGGTTAGGGTTAGGGTTAGGGTTAGGGTTAGGGTTAGGGTTAGGGTTAGGGTTAGGGTTAGGGTTAGGGTTAGGGTTAGGGTTAGGGTTAGGGTTAGGGTTAGGGTTAGGGTTAGGGTTAGGGTTAGGGTTAGGGTTAGGGTTAGGGTTAGGGTTAGGGTTAGGGTTAGGGTTAGGGTTAGGGTTAGGGTTAGGGTTAGGGTTAGGGTTAGGGTTAGGGTTAGGGTTAGGGTTAGGGTTAGGGTTAGGGTTAGGGTTAGGGTTAGGGTTAGGGTTAGGGTTAGGGTTAGGGTTAGGGTTAGGGTTAGGGTTAGGGTTAGGGTTAGGGTTAGGGTTAGGGTTAGGGTTAGGGTTAGGGTTAGGGTTAGGGTTAGGGTTAGGGTTAGGGTTAGGGTTAGGGTTAGGGTTAGGGTTAGGGTTAGGGTTAGGGTTAGGGTTAGGGTTAGGGTTAGGGTTAGGGTTAGGGTTAGGGTTAGGGTTAGGGTTAGGGTTAGGGTTAGGGTTAGGGTTAGGGTTAGGGTTAGGGTTAGGGTTAGGGTTAGGGTTAGGGTTAGGGTTAGGGTTAGGGTTAGGGTTAGGGTTAGGGTTAGGGTTAGGGTTAGGGTTAGGGTTAGGGTTAGGGTTAGGGTTAGGGTTAGGGTTAGGGTTAGGGTTAGGGTTAGGGTTAGGGTTAGGGTTAGGGTTAGGGTTAGGGTTAGGGTTAGGGTTAGGGTTAGGGTTAGGGTTAGGGTTAGGGTTAGGGTTAGGGTTAGGGTTAGGGTTAGGGTTAGGGTTAGGGTTAGGGTTAGGGTTAGGGTTAGGGTTAGGGTTAGGGTTAGGGTTAGGGTTAGGGTTAGGGTTAGGGTTAGGGTTAGGGTTAGGGTTAGGGTTAGGGTTAGGGTTAGGGTTAGGGTTAGGGTTAGGGTTAGGGTTAGGGTTAGGGTTAGGGTTAGGGTTAGGGTTAGGGTTAGGGTTAGGGTTAGGGTTAGGGTTAGGGTTAGGGTTAGGGTTAGGGTTAGGGTTAGGGTTAGGGTTAGGGTTAGGGTTAGGGTTAGGGTTAGGGTTAGGGTTAGGGTTAGGGTTAGGGTTAGGGTTAGGGTTAGGGTTAGGGTTAGGGTTAGGGTTAGGGTTAGGGTTAGGGTTAGGGTTAGGGTTAGGGTTAGGGTTAGGGTTAGGGTTAGGGTTAGGGTTAGGGTTAGGGTTAGGGTTAGGGTTAGGGTTAGGGTTAGGGTTAGGGTTAGGGTTAGGGTTAGGGTTAGGGTTAGGGTTAGGGTTAGGGTTAGGGTTAGGGTTAGGGTTAGGGTTAGGGTTAGGGTTAGGGTTAGGGTTAGGGTTAGGGTTAGGGTTAGGGTTAGGGTTAGGGTTAGGGTTAGGGTTAGGGTTAGGGTTAGGGTTAGGGTTAGGGTTAGGGTTAGGGTTAGGGTTAGGGTTAGGGTTAGGGTTAGGGTTAGGGTTAGGGTTAGGGTTAGGGTTAGGGTTAGGGTTAGGGTTAGGGTTAGGGTTAGGGTTAGGGTTAGGGTTAGGGTTAGGGTTAGGGTTAGGGTTAGGGTTAGGGTTAGGGTTAGGGTTAGGGTTAGGGTTAGGGTTAGGGTTAGGGTTAGGGTTAGGGTTAGGGTTAGGGTTAGGGTTAGGGTTAGGGTTAGGGTTAGGGTTAGGGTTAGGGTTAGGGTTAGGGTTAGGGTTAGGGTTAGGGTTAGGGTTAGGGTTAGGGTTAGGGTTAGGGTTAGGGTTAGGGTTAGGGTTAGGGTTAGGGTTAGGGTTAGGGTTAGGGTTAGGGTTAGGGTTAGGGTTAGGGTTAGGGTTAGGGTTAGGGTTAGGGTTAGGGTTAGGGTTAGGGTTAGGGTTAGGGTTAGGGTTAGGGTTAGGGTTAGGGTTAGGGTTAGGGTTAGGGTTAGGGTTAGGGTTAGGGTTAGGGTTAGGGTTAGGGTTAGGGTTAGGGTTAGGGTTAGGGTTAGGGTTAGGGTTAGGGTTAGGGTTAGGGTTAGGGTTAGGGTTAGGGTTAGGGTTAGGGTTAGGGTTAGGGTTAGGGTTAGGGTTAGGGTTAGGGTTAGGGTTAGGGTTAGGGTTAGGGTTAGGGTTAGGGTTAGGGTTAGGGTTAGGGTTAGGGTTAGGGTTAGGGTTAGGGTTAGGGTTAGGGTTAGGGTTAGGGTTAGGGTTAGGGTTAGGGTTAGGGTTAGGGTTAGGGTTAGGGTTAGGGTTAGGGTTAGGGTTAGGGTTAGGGTTAGGGTTAGGGTTAGGGTTAGGGTTAGGGTTAGGGTTAGGGTTAGGGTTAGGGTTAGGGTTAGGGTTAGGGTTAGGGTTAGGGTTAGGGTTAGGGTTAGGGTTAGGGTTAGGGTTAGGGTTAGGGTTAGGGTTAGGGTTAGGGTTAGGGTTAGGGTTAGGGTTAGGGTTAGGGTTAGGGTTAGGGTTAGGGTTAGGGTTAGGGTTAGGGTTAGGGTTAGGGTTAGGGTTAGGGTTAGGGTTAGGGTTAGGGTTAGGGTTAGGGTTAGGGTTAGGGTTAGGGTTAGGGTTAGGGTTAGGGTTAGGGTTAGGGTTAGGGTTAGGGTTAGGGTTAGGGTTAGGGTTAGGGTTAGGGTTAGGGTTAGGGTTAGGGTTAGGGTTAGGGTTAGGGTTAGGGTTAGGGTTAGGGTTAGGGTTAGGGTTAGGGTTAGGGTTAGGGTTAGGGTTAGGGTTAGGGTTAGGGTTAGGGTTAGGGTTAGGGTTAGGGTTAGGGTTAGGGTTAGGGTTAGGGTTAGGGTTAGGGTTAGGGTTAGGGTTAGGGTTAGGGTTAGGGTTAGGGTTAGGGTTAGGGTTAGGGTTAGGGTTAGGGTTAGGGTTAGGGTTAGGGTTAGGGTTAGGGTTAGGGTTAGGGTTAGGGTTAGGGTTAGGGTTAGGGTTAGGGTTAGGGTTAGGGTTAGGGTTAGGGTTAGGGTTAGGGTTAGGGTTAGGGTTAGGGTTAGGGTTAGGGTTAGGGTTAGGGTTAGGGTTAGGGTTAGGGTTAGGGTTAGGGTTAGGGTTAGGGTTAGGGTTAGGGTTAGGGTTAGGGTTAGGGTTAGGGTTAGGGTTAGGGTTAGGGTTAGGGTTAGGGTTAGGGTTAGGGTTAGGGTTAGGGTTAGGGTTAGGGTTAGGGTTAGGGTTAGGGTTAGGGTTAGGGTTAGGGTTAGGGTTAGGGTTAGGGTTAGGGTTAGGGTTAGGGTTAGGGTTAGGGTTAGGGTTAGGGTTAGGGTTAGGGTTAGGGTTAGGGTTAGGGTTAGGGTTAGGGTTAGGGTTAGGGTTAGGGTTAGGGTTAGGGTTAGGGTTAGGGTTAGGGTTAGGGTTAGGGTTAGGGTTAGGGTTAGGGTTAGGGTTAGGGTTAGGGTTAGGGTTAGGGTTAGGGTTAGGGTTAGGGTTAGGGTTAGGGTTAGGGTTAGGGTTAGGGTTAGGGTTAGGGTTAGGGTTAGGGTTAGGGTTAGGGTTAGGGTTAGGGTTAGGGTTAGGGTTAGGGTTAGGGTTAGGGTTAGGGTTAGGGTTAGGGTTAGGGTTAGGGTTAGGGTTAGGGTTAGGGTTAGGGTTAGGGTTAGGGTTAGGGTTAGGGTTAGGGTTAGGGTTAGGGTTAGGGTTAGGGTTAGGGTTAGGGTTAGGGTTAGGGTTAGGGTTAGGGTTAGGGTTAGGGTTAGGGTTAGGGTTAGGGTTAGGGTTAGGGTTAGGGTTAGGGTTAGGGTTAGGGTTAGGGTTAGGGTTAGGGTTAGGGTTAGGGTTAGGGTTAGGGTTAGGGTTAGGGTTAGGGTTAGGGTTAGGGTTAGGGTTAGGGTTAGGGTTAGGGTTAGGGTTAGGGTTAGGGTTAGGGTTAGGGTTAGGGTTAGGGTTAGGGTTAGGGTTAGGGTTAGGGTTAGGGTTAGGGTTAGGGTTAGGGTTAGGGTTAGGGTTAGGGTTAGGGTTAGGGTTAGGGTTAGGGTTAGGGTTAGGGTTAGGGTTAGGGTTAGGGTTAGGGTTAGGGTTAGGGTTAGGGTTAGGGTTAGGGTTAGGGTTAGGGTTAGGGTTAGGGTTAGGGTTAGGGTTAGGGTTAGGGTTAGGGTTAGGGTTAGGGTTAGGGTTAGGGTTAGGGTTAGGGTTAGGGTTAGGGTTAGGGTTAGGGTTAGGGTTAGGGTTAGGGTTAGGGTTAGGGTTAGGGTTAGGGTTAGGGTTAGGGTTAGGGTTAGGGTTAGGGTTAGGGTTAGGGTTAGGGTTAGGGTTAGGGTTAGGGTTAGGGTTAGGGTTAGGGTTAGGGTTAGGGTTAGGGTTAGGGTTAGGGTTAGGGTTAGGGTTAGGGTTAGGGTTAGGGTTAGGGTTAGGGTTAGGGTTAGGGTTAGGGTTAGGGTTAGGGTTAGGGTTAGGGTTAGGGTTAGGGTTAGGGTTAGGGTTAGGGTTAGGGTTAGGGTTAGGGTTAGGGTTAGGGTTAGGGTTAGGGTTAGGGTTAGGGTTAGGGTTAGGGTTAGGGTTAGGGTTAGGGTTAGGGTTAGGGTTAGGGTTAGGGTTAGGGTTAGGGTTAGGGTTAGGGTTAGGAGGTTAGGGTTAGGGTTAGGGTTAGGGTTAGGGTTAGGGTTAGGGTTAGGGTTAGGGTTAGGGTTAGGGTTAGGGTTAGGGTTAGGGTTAGGGTTAGGGTTAGGGTTAGGGTTAGGGTTAGGGTTAGGGTTAGGGTTAGGGTTAGGGTTAGGGTTAGGGTTAGGGTTAGGGTTAGGGTTAGGGTTAGGGTTAGGGTTAGGGTTAGGGTTAGGGTTAGGGTTAGGGTTAGGGTTAGGGTTAGGGTTAGGGTTAGGGTTAGGGTTAGGGTTAGGGTTAGGGTTAGGGTTAGGGTTAGGGTTAGGGTTAGGGTTAGGGTTAGGGTTAGGGTTAGGGTTAGGGTTAGGGTTAGGGTTAGGGTTAGGGTTAGGGTTAGGGTTAGGGTTAGGGTTAGGGTTAGGGTTAGGGTTAGGGTTAGGGTTAGGGTTAGGGTTAGGGTTAGGGTTAGGGTTAGGGTTAGGGTTAGGGTTAGGGTTAGGGTTAGGGTTAGGGTTAGGGTTAGGGTTAGGGTTAGGGTTAGGGTTAGGGTTAGGGTTAGGGTTAGGGTTAGGGTTAGGGTTAGGGTTAGGGTTAGGGTTAGGGTTAGGGTTAGGGTTAGGGTTAGGGTTAGGGTTAGGGTTAGGGTTAGGGTTAGGGTTAGGGTTAGGGTTAGGGTTAGGGTTAGGGTTAGGGTTAGGGTTAGGGTTAGGGTTAGGGTTAGGGTTAGGGTTAGGGTTAGGGTTAGGGTTAGGGTTAGGGTTAGGGTTAGGGTTAGGGTTAGGGTTAGGGTTAGGGTTAGGGTTAGGGTTAGGGTTAGGGTTAGGGTTAGGGTTAGGGTTAGGGTTAGGGTTAGGGTTAGGGTTAGGGTTAGGGTTAGGGTTAGGGTTAGGGTTAGGGTTAGGGTTAGGGTTAGGGTTAGGGTTAGGGTTAGGGTTAGGGTTAGGGTTAGGGTTAGGGTTAGGGTTAGGGTTAGGGTTAGGGTTAGGGTTAGGGTTAGGGTTAGGGTTAGGGTTAGGGTTAGGGTTAGGGTTAGGGTTAGGGTTAGGGTTAGGGTTAGGGTTAGGGTTAGGGTTAGGGTTAGGGTTAGGGTTAGGGTTAGGGTTAGGGTTAGGGTTAGGGTTAGGGTTAGGGTTAGGGTTAGGGTTAGGGTTAGGGTTAGGGTTAGGGTTAGGGTTAGGGTTAGGGTTAGGGTTAGGGTTAGGGTTAGGGTTAGGGTTAGGGTTAGGGTTAGGGTTAGGGTTAGGGTTAGGGTTAGGGTTAGGGTTAGGGTTAGGGTTAGGGTTAGGGTTAGGGTTAGGGTTAGGGTTAGGGTTAGGGTTAGGGTTAGGGTTAGGGTTAGGGTTAGGGTTAGGGTTAGGGTTAGGGTTAGGGTTAGGGTTAGGGTTAGGGTTAGGGTTAGGGTTAGGGTTAGGGTTAGGGTTAGGGTTAGGGTTAGGGTTAGGGTTAGGGTTAGGGTTAGGGTTAGGGTTAGGGTTAGGGTTAGGGTTAGGGTTAGGGTTAGGGTTAGGGTTAGGGTTAGGGTTAGGGTTAGGGTTAGGGTTAGGGTTAGGGTTAGGGTTAGGGTTAGGGTTAGGGTTAGGGTTAGGGTTAGGGTTAGGGTTAGGGTTAGGGTTAGGGTTAGGGTTAGGGTTAGGGTTAGGGTTAGGGTTAGGGTTAGGGTTAGGGTTAGGGTTAGGGTTAGGGTTAGGGTTAGGGTTAGGGTTAGGGTTAGGGTTAGGGTTAGGGTTAGGGTTAGGGTTAGGGTTAGGGTTAGGGTTAGGGTTAGGGTTAGGGTTAGGGTTAGGGTTAGGGTTAGGGTTAGGGTTAGGGTTAGGGTTAGGGTTAGGGTTAGGGTTAGGGTTAGGGTTAGGGTTAGGGTTAGGGTTAGGGTTAGGGTTAGGGTTAGGGTTAGGGTTAGGGTTAGGGTTAGGGTTAGGGTTAGGGTTAGGGTTAGGGTTAGGGTTAGGGTTAGGGTTAGGGTTAGGGTTAGGGTTAGGGTTAGGGTTAGGGTTAGGGTTAGGGTTAGGGTTAGGGTTAGGGTTAGGGTTAGGGTTAGGGTTAGGGTTAGGGTTAGGGTTAGGGTTAGGGTTAGGGTTAGGGTTAGGGTTAGGGTTAGGGTTAGGGTTAGGGTTAGGGTTAGGGTTAGGGTTAGGGTTAGGGTTAGGGTTAGGGTTAGGGTTAGGGTTAGGGTTAGGGTTAGGGTTAGGGTTAGGGTTAGGGTTAGGGTTAGGGTTAGGGTTAGGGTTAGGGTTAGGGTTAGGGTTAGGGTTAGGGTTAGGGTTAGGGTTAGGGTTAGGGTTAGGGTTAGGGTTAGGGTTAGGGTTAGGGTTAGGGTTAGGGTTAGGGTTAGGGTTAGGGTTAGGGTTAGGGTTAGGGTTAGGGTTAGGGTTAGGGTTAGGGTTAGGGTTAGGGTTAGGGTTAGGGTTAGGGTTAGGGTTAGGGTTAGGGTTAGGGTTAGGGTTAGGGTTAGGGTTAGGGTTAGGGTTAGGGTTAGGGTTAGGGTTAGGGTTAGGGTTAGGGTTAGGGTTAGGGTTAGGGTTAGGGTTAGGGTTAGGGTTAGGGTTAGGGTTAGGGTTAGGGTTAGGGTTAGGGTTAGGGTTAGGGTTAGGGTTAGGGTTAGGGTTAGGGTTAGGGTTAGGGTTAGGGTTAGGGTTAGGGTTAGGGTTAGGGTTAGGGTTAGGGTTAGGGTTAGGGTTAGGGTTAGGGTTAGGGTTAGGGTTAGGGTTAGGGTTAGGGTTAGGGTTAGGGTTAGGGTTAGGGTTAGGGTTAGGGTTAGGGTTAGGGTTAGGGTTAGGGTTAGGGTTAGGGTTAGGGTTAGGGTTAGGGTTAGGGTTAGGGTTAGGGTTAGGGTTAGGGTTAGGGTTAGGGTTAGGGTTAGGGTTAGGGTTAGGGTTAGGGTTAGGGTTAGGGTTAGGGTTAGGGTTAGGGTTAGGGTTAGGGTTAGGGTTAGGGTTAGGGTTAGGGTTAGGGTTAGGGTTAGGGTTAGGGTTAGGGTTAGGGTTAGGGTTAGGGTTAGGGTTAGGGTTAGGGTTAGGGTTAGGGTTAGGGTTAGGGTTAGGGTTAGGGTTAGGGTTAGGGTTAGGGTTAGGGTTAGGGTTAGGGTTAGGGTTAGGGTTAGGGTTAGGGTTAGGGTTAGGGTTAGGGTTAGGGTTAGGGTTAGGGTTAGGGTTAGGGTTAGGGTTAGGGTTAGGGTTAGGGTTAGGGTTAGGGTTAGGGTTAGGGTTAGGGTTAGGGTTAGGGTTAGGGTTAGGGTTAGGGTTAGGGTTAGGGTTAGGGTTAGGGTTAGGGTTAGGGTTAGGGTTAGGGTTAGGGTTAGGGTTAGGGTTAGGGTTAGGGTTAGGGTTAGGGTTAGGGTTAGGGTTAGGGTTAGGGTTAGGGTTAGGGTTAGGGTTAGGGTTAGGGTTAGGGTTAGGGTTAGGGTTAGGGTTAGGGTTAGGGTTAGGGTTAGGGTTAGGGTTAGGGTTAGGGTTAGGGTTAGGGTTAGGGTTAGGGTTAGGGTTAGGGTTAGGGTTAGGGTTAGGGTTAGGGTTAGGGTTAGGGTTAGGGTTAGGGTTAGGGTTAGGGTTAGGGTTAGGGTTAGGGTTAGGGTTAGGGTTAGGGTTAGGGTTAGGGTTAGGGTTAGGGTTAGGGTTAGGGTTAGGGTTAGGGTTAGGGTTAGGGTTAGGGTTAGGGTTAGGGTTAGGGTTAGGGTTAGGGTTAGGGTTAGGGTTAGGGTTAGGGTTAGGGTTAGGGTTAGGGTTAGGGTTAGGGTTAGGGTTAGGGTTAGGGTTAGGGTTAGGGTTAGGGTTAGGGTTAGGGTTAGGGTTAGGGTTAGGGTTAGGGTTAGGGTTAGGGTTAGGGTTAGGGTTAGGGTTAGGGTTAGGGTTAGGGTTAGGGTTAGGGTTAGGGTTAGGGTTAGGGTTAGGGTTAGGGTTAGGGTTAGGGTTAGGGTTAGGGTTAGGGTTAGGGTTAGGGTTAGGGTTAGGGTTAGGGTTAGGGTTAGGGTTAGGGTTAGGGTTAGGGTTAGGGTTAGGGTTAGGGTTAGGGTTAGGGTTAGGGTTAGGGTTAGGGTTAGGGTTAGGGTTAGGGTTAGGGTTAGGGTTAGGGTTAGGGTTAGGGTTAGGGTTAGGGTTAGGGTTAGGGTTAGGGTTAGGGTTAGGGTTAGGGTTAGGGTTAGGGTTAGGGTTAGGGTTAGGGTTAGGGTTAGGGTTAGGGTTAGGGTTAGGGTTAGGGTTAGGGTTAGGGTTAGGGTTAGGGTTAGGGTTAGGGTTAGGGTTAGGGTTAGGGTTAGGGTTAGGGTTAGGGTTAGGGTTAGGGTTAGGGTTAGGGTTAGGGTTAGGGTTAGGGTTAGGGTTAGGGTTAGGGTTAGGGTTAGGGTTAGGGTTAGGGTTAGGGTTAGGGTTAGGGTTAGGGTTAGGGTTAGGGTTAGGGTTAGGGTTAGGGTTAGGGTTAGGGTTAGGGTTAGGGTTAGGGTTAGGGTTAGGGTTAGGGTTAGGGTTAGGGTTAGGGTTAGGGTTAGGGTTAGGGTTAGGGTTAGGGTTAGGGTTAGGGTTAGGGTTAGGGTTAGGGTTAGGGTTAGGGTTAGGGTTAGGGTTAGGGTTAGGGTTAGGGTTAGGGTTAGGGTTAGGGTTAGGGTTAGGGTTAGGGTTAGGGTTAGGGTTAGGGTTAGGGTTAGGGTTAGGGTTAGGGTTAGGGTTAGGGTTAGGGTTAGGGTTAGGGTTAGGGTTAGGGTTAGGGTTAGGGTTAGGGTTAGGGTTAGGGTTAGGGTTAGGGTTAGGGTTAGGGTTAGGGTTAGGGTTAGGGTTAGGGTTAGGGTTAGGGTTAGGGTTAGGGTTAGGGTTAGGGTTAGGGTTAGGGTTAGGGTTAGGGTTAGGGTTAGGGTTAGGGTTAGGGTTAGGGTTAGGGTTAGGGTTAGGGTTAGGGTTAGGGTTAGGGTTAGGGTTAGGGTTAGGGTTAGGGTTAGGGTTAGGGTTAGGGTTAGGGTTAGGGTTAGGGTTAGGGTTAGGGTTAGGGTTAGGGTTAGGGTTAGGGTTAGGGTTAGGGTTAGGGTTAGGGTTAGGGTTAGGGTTAGGGTTAGGGTTAGGGTTAGGGTTAGGGTTAGGGTTAGGGTTAGGGTTAGGGTTAGGGTTAGGGTTAGGGTTAGGGTTAGGGTTAGGGTTAGGGTTAGGGTTAGGGTTAGGGTTAGGGTTAGGGTTAGGGTTAGGGTTAGGGTTAGGGTTAGGGTTAGGGTTAGGGTTAGGGTTAGGGTTAGGGTTAGGGTTAGGGTTAGGGTTAGGGTTAGGGTTAGGGTTAGGGTTAGGGTTAGGGTTAGGGTTAGGGTTAGGGTTAGGGTTAGGGTTAGGGTTAGGGTTAGGGTTAGGGTTAGGGTTAGGGTTAGGGTTAGGGTTAGGGTTAGGGTTAGGGTTAGGGTTAGGGTTAGGGTTAGGGTTAGGGTTAGGGTTAGGGTTAGGGTTAGGGTTAGGGTTAGGGTTAGGGTTAGGGTTAGGGTTAGGGTTAGGGTTAGGGTTAGGGTTAGGGTTAGGGTTAGGGTTAGGGTTAGGGTTAGGGTTAGGGTTAGGGTTAGGGTTAGGGTTAGGGTTAGGGTTAGGGTTAGGGTTAGGGTTAGGGTTAGGGTTAGGGTTAGGGTTAGGGTTAGGGTTAGGGTTAGGGTTAGGGTTAGGGTTAGGGTTAGGGTTAGGGTTAGGGTTAGGGTTAGGGTTAGGGTTAGGGTTAGGGTTAGGGTTAGGGTTAGGGTTAGGGTTAGGGTTAGGGTTAGGGTTAGGGTTAGGGTTAGGGTTAGGGTTAGGGTTAGGGTTAGGGTTAGGGTTAGGGTTAGGGTTAGGGTTAGGGTTAGGGTTAGGGTTAGGGTTAGGGTTAGGGTTAGGGTTAGGGTTAGGGTTAGGGTTAGGGTTAGGGTTAGGGTTAGGGTTAGGGTTAGGGTTAGGGTTAGGGTTAGGGTTAGGGTTAGGGTTAGGGTTAGGGTTAGGGTTAGGGTTAGGGTTAGGGTTAGGGTTAGGGTTAGGGTTAGGGTTAGGGTTAGGGTTAGGGTTAGGGTTAGGGTTAGGGTTAGGGTTAGGGTTAGGGTTAGGGTTAGGGTTAGGGTTAGGGTTAGGGTTAGGGTTAGGGTTAGGGTTAGGGTTAGGGTTAGGGTTAGGGTTAGGGTTAGGGTTAGGGTTAGGGTTAGGGTTAGGGTTAGGGTTAGGGTTAGGGTTAGGGTTAGGGTTAGGGTTAGGGTTAGGGTTAGGGTTAGGGTTAGGGTTAGGGTTAGGGTTAGGGTTAGGGTTAGGGTTAGGGTTAGGGTTAGGGTTAGGGTTAGGG
Source organism: Neomorphus geoffroyi (assembly GCA_033558235.1). NCBI lineage: Eukaryota > Metazoa > Chordata > Aves > Cuculiformes > Neomorphidae > Neomorphus > Neomorphus geoffroyi. The sequence continues at coordinate 89,077 of JAUMJM010000119.1, forward strand.
TTAGGGTTAGGGTTAGGGTTAGGGTTAGGGTTAGGGTTAGGGTTAGGGTTAGGGTTAGGGTTAGGGTTAGGGTTAGGGTTAGGGTTAGGGTTAGGGTTAGGGTTAGGGTTAGGGTTAGGGTTAGGGTTAGGGTTAGGGTTAGGGTTAGGGTTAGGGTTAGGGTTAGGGTTAGGGTTAGGGTTAGGGTTAGGGTTAGGGTTAGGGTTAGGGTTAGGGTTAGGGTTAGGGTTAGGGTTAGGGTTAGGGTTAGGGTTAGGGTTAGGGTTAGGGTTAGGGTTAGGGTTAGGGTTAGGGTTAGGGTTAGGGTTAGGGTTAGGGTTAGGGTTAGGGTTAGGGTTAGGGTTAGGGTTAGGGTTAGGGTTAGGGTTAGGGTTAGGGTTAGGGTTAGGGTTAGGGTTAGGGTTAGGGTTAGGGTTAGGGTTAGGGTTAGGGTTAGGGTTAGGGTTAGGGTTAGGGTTAGGGTTAGGGTTAGGGTTAGGGTTAGGGTTAGGGTTAGGGTTAGGGTTAGGGTTAGGGTTAGGGTTAGGGTTAGGGTTAGGGTTAGGGTTAGGGTTAGGGTTAGGGTTAGGGTTAGGGTTAGGGTTAGGGTTAGGGTTAGGGTTAGGGTTAGGGTTAGGGTTAGGGTTAGGGTTAGGGTTAGGGTTAGGGTTAGGGTTAGGGTTAGGGTTAGGGTTAGGGTTAGGGTTAGGGTTAGGGTTAGGGTTAGGGTTAGGGTTAGGGTTAGGGTTAGGGTTAGGGTTAGGGTTAGGGTTAGGGTTAGGGTTAGGGTTAGGGTTAGGGTTAGGGTTAGGGTTAGGGTTAGGGTTAGGGTTAGGGTTAGGGTTAGGGTTAGGGTTAGGGTTAGGGTTAGGGTTAGGGTTAGGGTTAGGGTTAGGGTTAGGGTTAGGGTTAGGGTTAGGGTTAGGGTTAGGGTTAGGGTTAGGGTTAGGGTTAGGGTTAGGGTTAGGGTTAGGGTTAGGGTTAGGGTTAGGGTTAGGGTTAGGGTTAGGGTTAGGGTTAGGGTTAGGGTTAGGGTTAGGGTTAGGGTTAGGGTTAGGGTTAGGGTTAGGGTTAGGGTTAGGGTTAGGGTTAGGGTTAGGGTTAGGGTTAGGGTTAGGGTTAGGGTTAGGGTTAGGGTTAGGGTTAGGGTTAGGGTTAGGGTTAGGGTTAGGGTTAGGGTTAGGGTTAGGGTTAGGGTTAGGGTTAGGGTTAGGGTTAGGGTTAGGGTTAGGGTTAGGGTTAGGGTTAGGGTTAGGGTTAGGGTTAGGGTTAGGGTTAGGGTTAGGGTTAGGGTTAGGGTTAGGGTTAGGGTTAGGGTTAGGGTTAGGGTTAGGGTTAGGGTTAGGGTTAGGGTTAGGGTTAGGGTTAGGGTTAGGGTTAGGGTTAGGGTTAGGGTTAGGGTTAGGGTTAGGGTTAGGGTTAGGGTTAGGGTTAGGGTTAGGGTTAGGGTTAGGGTTAGGGTTAGGGTTAGGGTTAGGGTTAGGGTTAGGGTTAGGGTTAGGGTTAGGGTTAGGGTTAGGGTTAGGGTTAGGGTTAGGGTTAGGGTTAGGGTTAGGGTTAGGGTTAGGGTTAGGGTTAGGGTTAGGGTTAGGGTTAGGGTTAGGGTTAGGGTTAGGGTTAGGGTTAGGGTTAGGGTTAGGGTTAGGGTTAGGGTTAGGGTTAGGGTTAGGGTTAGGGTTAGGGTTAGGGTTAGGGTTAGGGTTAGGGTTAGGGTTAGGGTTAGGGTTAGGGTTAGGGTTAGGGTTAGGGTTAGGGTTAGGGTTAGGGTTAGGGTTAGGGTTAGGGTTAGGGTTAGGGTTAGGGTTAGGGTTAGGGTTAGGGTTAGGGTTAGGGTTAGGGTTAGGGTTAGGGTTAGGGTTAGGGTTAGGGTTAGGGTTAGGGTTAGGGTTAGGGTTAGGGTTAGGGTTAGGGTTAGGGTTAGGGTTAGGGTTAGGGTTAGGGTTAGGGTTAGGGTTAGGGTTAGGGTTAGGGTTAGGGTTAGGGTTAGGGTTAGGGTTAGGGTTAGGGTTAGGGTTAGGGTTAGGGTTAGGGTTAGGGTTAGGGTTAGGGTTAGGGTTAGGGTTAGGGTTAGGGTTAGGGTTAGGGTTAGGGTTAGGGTTAGGGTTAGGGTTAGGGTTAGGGTTAGGGTTAGGGTTAGGGTTAGGGTTAGGGTTAGGGTTAGGGTTAGGGTTAGGGTTAGGGTTAGGGTTAGGGTTAGGGTTAGGGTTAGGGTTAGGGTTAGGGTTAGGGTTAGGGTTAGGGTTAGGGTTAGGGTTAGGGTTAGGGTTAGGGTTAGGGTTAGGGTTAGGGTTAGGGTTAGGGTTAGGGTTAGGGTTAGGGTTAGGGTTAGGGTTAGGGTTAGGGTTAGGGTTAGGGTTAGGGTTAGGGTTAGGGTTAGGGTTAGGGTTAGGGTTAGGGTTAGGGTTAGGGTTAGGGTTAGGGTTAGGGTTAGGGTTAGGGTTAGGGTTAGGGTTAGGGTTAGGGTTAGGGTTAGGGTTAGGGTTAGGGTTAGGGTTAGGGTTAGGGTTAGGGTTAGGGTTAGGGTTAGGGTTAGGGTTAGGGTTAGGGTTAGGGTTAGGGTTAGGGTTAGGGTTAGGGTTAGGGTTAGGGTTAGGGTTAGGGTTAGGGTTAGGGTTAGGGTTAGGGTTAGGGTTAGGGTTAGGGTTAGGGTTAGGGTTAGGGTTAGGGTTAGGGTTAGGGTTAGGGTTAGGGTTAGGGTTAGGGTTAGGGTTAGGGTTAGGGTTAGGGTTAGGGTTAGGGTTAGGGTTAGGGTTAGGGTTAGGGTTAGGGTTAGGGTTAGGGTTAGGGTTAGGGTTAGGGTTAGGGTTAGGGTTAGGGTTAGGGTTAGGGTTAGGGTTAGGGTTAGGGTTAGGGTTAGGGTTAGGGTTAGGGTTAGGGTTAGGGTTAGGGTTAGGGTTAGGGTTAGGGTTAGGGTTAGGGTTAGGGTTAGGGTTAGGGTTAGGGTTAGGGTTAGGGTTAGGGTTAGGGTTAGGGTTAGGGTTAGGGTTAGGGTTAGGGTTAGGGTTAGGGTTAGGGTTAGGGTTAGGGTTAGGGTTAGGGTTAGGGTTAGGGTTAGGGTTAGGGTTAGGGTTAGGGTTAGGGTTAGGGTTAGGGTTAGGGTTAGGGTTAGGGTTAGGGTTAGGGTTAGGGTTAGGGTTAGGGTTAGGGTTAGGGTTAGGGTTAGGGTTAGGGTTAGGGTTAGGGTTAGGGTTAGGGTTAGGGTTAGGGTTAGGGTTAGGGTTAGGGTTAGGGTTAGGGTTAGGGTTAGGGTTAGGGTTAGGGTTAGGGTTAGGGTTAGGGTTAGGGTTAGGGTTAGGGTTAGGGTTAGGGTTAGGGTTAGGGTTAGGGTTAGGGTTAGGGTTAGGGTTAGGGTTAGGGTTAGGGTTAGGGTTAGGGTTAGGGTTAGGGTTAGGGTTAGGGTTAGGGTTAGGGTTAGGGTTAGGGTTAGGGTTAGGGTTAGGGTTAGGGTTAGGGTTAGGGTTAGGGTTAGGGTTAGGGTTAGGGTTAGGGTTAGGGTTAGGGTTAGGGTTAGGGTTAGGGTTAGGGTTAGGGTTAGGGTTAGGGTTAGGGTTAGGGTTAGGGTTAGGGTTAGGGTTAGGGTTAGGGTTAGGGTTAGGGTTAGGGTTAGGGTTAGGGTTAGGGTTAGGGTTAGGGTTAGGGTTAGGGTTAGGGTTAGGGTTAGGGTTAGGGTTAGGGTTAGGGTTAGGGTTAGGGTTAGGGTTAGGGTTAGGGTTAGGGTTAGGGTTAGGGTTAGGGTTAGGGTTAGGGTTAGGGTTAGGGTTAGGGTTAGGGTTAGGGTTAGGGTTAGGGTTAGGGTTAGGGTTAGGGTTAGGGTTAGGGTTAGGGTTAGGGTTAGGGTTAGGGTTAGGGTTAGGGTTAGGGTTAGGGTTAGGGTTAGGGTTAGGGTTAGGGTTAGGGTTAGGGTTAGGGTTAGGGTTAGGGTTAGGGTTAGGGTTAGGGTTAGGGTTAGGGTTAGGGTTAGGGTTAGGGTTAGGGTTAGGGTTAGGGTTAGGGTTAGGGTTAGGGTTAGGGTTAGGGTTAGGGTTAGGGTTAGGGTTAGGGTTAGGGTTAGGGTTAGGGTTAGGGTTAGGGTTAGGGTTAGGGTTAGGGTTAGGGTTAGGGTTAGGGTTAGGGTTAGGGTTAGGGTTAGGGTTAGGGTTAGGGTTAGGGTTAGGGTTAGGGTTAGGGTTAGGGTTAGGGTTAGGGTTAGGGTTAGGGTTAGGGTTAGGGTTAGGGTTAGGGTTAGGGTTAGGGTTAGGGTTAGGGTTAGGGTTAGGGTTAGGGTTAGGGTTAGGGTTAGGGTTAGGGTTAGGGTTAGGGTTAGGGTTAGGGTTAGGGTTAGGGTTAGGGTTAGGGTTAGGGTTAGGGTTAGGGTTAGGGTTAGGGTTAGGGTTAGGGTTAGGGTTAGGGTTAGGGTTAGGGTTAGGGTTAGGGTTAGGGTTAGGGTTAGGGTTAGGGTTAGGGTTAGGGTTAGGGTTAGGGTTAGGGTTAGGGTTAGGGTTAGGGTTAGGGTTAGGGTTAGGGTTAGGGTTAGGGTTAGGGTTAGGGTTAGGGTTAGGGTTAGGGTTAGGGTTAGGGTTAGGGTTAGGGTTAGGGTTAGGGTTAGGGTTAGGGTTAGGGTTAGGGTTAGGGTTAGGGTTAGGGTTAGGGTTAGGGTTAGGGTTAGGGTTAGGGTTAGGGTTAGGGTTAGGGTTAGGGTTAGGGTTAGGGTTAGGGTTAGGGTTAGGGTTAGGGTTAGGGTTAGGGTTAGGGTTAGGGTTAGGGTTAGGGTTAGGGTTAGGGTTAGGGTTAGGGTTAGGGTTAGGGTTAGGGTTAGGGTTAGGGTTAGGGTTAGGGTTAGGGTTAGGGTTAGGGTTAGGGTTAGGGTTAGGGTTAGGGTTAGGGTTAGGGTTAGGGTTAGGGTTAGGGTTAGGGTTAGGGTTAGGGTTAGGGTTAGGGTTAGGGTTAGGGTTAGGGTTAGGGTTAGGGTTAGGGTTAGGGTTAGGGTTAGGGTTAGGGTTAGGGTTAGG
>JAUMJM010000120.1:0-10000 GCA_033558235.1 Neomorphus geoffroyi
CTAACCCTAACCCTAACCCTAACCCTAACCCTAACCCTAACCCTAACCCTAACCCTAACCCTAACCCTAACCCTAACCCTAACCCTAACCCTAACCCTAACCCTAACCCTAACCCTAACCCTAACCCTAACCCTAACCCTAACCCTAACCCTAACCCTAACCCTAACCCTAACCCTAACCCTAACCCTAACCCTAACCCTAACCCTAACCCTAACCCTAACCCTAACCCTAACCCTAACCCTAACCCTAACCCTAACCCTAACCCTAACCCTAACCCTAACCCTAACCCTAACCCTAACCCTAACCCTAACCCTAACCCTAACCCTAACCCTAACCCTAACCCTAACCCTAACCCTAACCCTAACCCTAACCCTAACCCTAACCCTAACCCTAACCCTAACCCTAACCCTAACCCTAACCCTAACCCTAACCCTAACCCTAACCCTAACCCTAACCCTAACCCTAACCCTAACCCTAACCCTAACCCTAACCCTAACCCTAACCCTAACCCTAACCCTAACCCTAACCCTAACCCTAACCCTAACCCTAACCCTAACCCTAACCCTAACCCTAACCCTAACCCTAACCCTAACCCTAACCCTAACCCTAACCCTAACCCTAACCCTAACCCTAACCCTAACCCTAACCCTAACCCTAACCCTAACCCTAACCCTAACCCTAACCCTAACCCTAACCCTAACCCTAACCCTAACCCTAACCCTAACCCTAACCCTAACCCTAACCCTAACCCTAACCCTAACCCTAACCCTAACCCTAACCCTAACCCTAACCCTAACCCTAACCCTAACCCTAACCCTAACCCTAACCCTAACCCTAACCCTAACCCTAACCCTAACCCTAACCCTAACCCTAACCCTAACCCTAACCCTAACCCTAACCCTAACCCTAACCCTAACCCTAACCCTAACCCTAACCCTAACCCTAACCCTAACCCTAACCCTAACCCTAACCCTAACCCTAACCCTAACCCTAACCCTAACCCTAACCCTAACCCTAACCCTAACCCTAACCCTAACCCTAACCCTAACCCTAACCCTAACCCTAACCCTAACCCTAACCCTAACCCTAACCCTAACCCTAACCCTAACCCTAACCCTAACCCTAACCCTAACCCTAACCCTAACCCTAACCCTAACCCTAACCCTAACCCTAACCCTAACCCTAACCCTAACCCTAACCCTAACCCTAACCCTAACCCTAACCCTAACCCTAACCCTAACCCTAACCCTAACCCTAACCCTAACCCTAACCCTAACCCTAACCCTAACCCTAACCCTAACCCTAACCCTAACCCTAACCCTAACCCTAACCCTAACCCTAACCCTAACCCTAACCCTAACCCTAACCCTAACCCTAACCCTAACCCTAACCCTAACCCTAACCCTAACCCTAACCCTAACCCTAACCCTAACCCTAACCCTAACCCTAACCCTAACCCTAACCCTAACCCTAACCCTAACCCTAACCCTAACCCTAACCCTAACCCTAACCCTAACCCTAACCCTAACCCTAACCCTAACCCTAACCCTAACCCTAACCCTAACCCTAACCCTAACCCTAACCCTAACCCTAACCCTAACCCTAACCCTAACCCTAACCCTAACCCTAACCCTAACCCTAACCCTAACCCTAACCCTAACCCTAACCCTAACCCTAACCCTAACCCTAACCCTAACCCTAACCCTAACCCTAACCCTAACCCTAACCCTAACCCTAACCCTAACCCTAACCCTAACCCTAACCCTAACCCTAACCCTAACCCTAACCCTAACCCTAACCCTAACCCTAACCCTAACCCTAACCCTAACCCTAACCCTAACCCTAACCCTAACCCTAACCCTAACCCTAACCCTAACCCTAACCCTAACCCTAACCCTAACCCTAACCCTAACCCTAACCCTAACCCTAACCCTAACCCTAACCCTAACCCTAACCCTAACCCTAACCCTAACCCTAACCCTAACCCTAACCCTAACCCTAACCCTAACCCTAACCCTAACCCTAACCCTAACCCTAACCCTAACCCTAACCCTAACCCTAACCCTAACCCTAACCCTAACCCTAACCCTAACCCTAACCCTAACCCTAACCCTAACCCTAACCCTAACCCTAACCCTAACCCTAACCCTAACCCTAACCCTAACCCTAACCCTAACCCTAACCCTAACCCTAACCCTAACCCTAACCCTAACCCTAACCCTAACCCTAACCCTAACCCTAACCCTAACCCTAACCCTAACCCTAACCCTAACCCTAACCCTAACCCTAACCCTAACCCTAACCCTAACCCTAACCCTAACCCTAACCCTAACCCTAACCCTAACCCTAACCCTAACCCTAACCCTAACCCTAACCCTAACCCTAACCCTAACCCTAACCCTAACCCTAACCCTAACCCTAACCCTAACCCTAACCCTAACCCTAACCCTAACCCTAACCCTAACCCTAACCCTAACCCTAACCCTAACCCTAACCCTAACCCTAACCCTAACCCTAACCCTAACCCTAACCCTAACCCTAACCCTAACCCTAACCCTAACCCTAACCCTAACCCTAACCCTAACCCTAACCCTAACCCTAACCCTAACCCTAACCCTAACCCTAACCCTAACCCTAACCCTAACCCTAACCCTAACCCTAACCCTAACCCTAACCCTAACCCTAACCCTAACCCTAACCCTAACCCTAACCCTAACCCTAACCCTAACCCTAACCCTAACCCTAACCCTAACCCTAACCCTAACCCTAACCCTAACCCTAACCCTAACCCTAACCCTAACCCTAACCCTAACCCTAACCCTAACCCTAACCCTAACCCTAACCCTAACCCTAACCCTAACCCTAACCCTAACCCTAACCCTAACCCTAACCCTAACCCTAACCCTAACCCTAACCCTAACCCTAACCCTAACCCTAACCCTAACCCTAACCCTAACCCTAACCCTAACCCTAACCCTAACCCTAACCCTAACCCTAACCCTAACCCTAACCCTAACCCTAACCCTAACCCTAACCCTAACCCTAACCCTAACCCTAACCCTAACCCTAACCCTAACCCTAACCCTAACCCTAACCCTAACCCTAACCCTAACCCTAACCCTAACCCTAACCCTAACCCTAACCCTAACCCTAACCCTAACCCTAACCCTAACCCTAACCCTAACCCTAACCCTAACCCTAACCCTAACCCTAACCCTAACCCTAACCCTAACCCTAACCCTAACCCTAACCCTAACCCTAACCCTAACCCTAACCCTAACCCTAACCCTAACCCTAACCCTAACCCTAACCCTAACCCTAACCCTAACCCTAACCCTAACCCTAACCCTAACCCTAACCCTAACCCTAACCCTAACCCTAACCCTAACCCTAACCCTAACCCTAACCCTAACCCTAACCCTAACCCTAACCCTAACCCTAACCCTAACCCTAACCCTAACCCTAACCCTAACCCTAACCCTAACCCTAACCCTAACCCTAACCCTAACCCTAACCCTAACCCTAACCCTAACCCTAACCCTAACCCTAACCCTAACCCTAACCCTAACCCTAACCCTAACCCTAACCCTAACCCTAACCCTAACCCTAACCCTAACCCTAACCCTAACCCTAACCCTAACCCTAACCCTAACCCTAACCCTAACCCTAACCCTAACCCTAACCCTAACCCTAACCCTAACCCTAACCCTAACCCTAACCCTAACCCTAACCCTAACCCTAACCCTAACCCTAACCCTAACCCTAACCCTAACCCTAACCCTAACCCTAACCCTAACCCTAACCCTAACCCTAACCCTAACCCTAACCCTAACCCTAACCCTAACCCTAACCCTAACCCTAACCCTAACCCTAACCCTAACCCTAACCCTAACCCTAACCCTAACCCTAACCCTAACCCTAACCCTAACCCTAACCCTAACCCTAACCCTAACCCTAACCCTAACCCTAACCCTAACCCTAACCCTAACCCTAACCCTAACCCTAACCCTAACCCTAACCCTAACCCTAACCCTAACCCTAACCCTAACCCTAACCCTAACCCTAACCCTAACCCTAACCCTAACCCTAACCCTAACCCTAACCCTAACCCTAACCCTAACCCTAACCCTAACCCTAACCCTAACCCTAACCCTAACCCTAACCCTAACCCTAACCCTAACCCTAACCCTAACCCTAACCCTAACCCTAACCCTAACCCTAACCCTAACCCTAACCCTAACCCTAACCCTAACCCTAACCCTAACCCTAACCCTAACCCTAACCCTAACCCTAACCCTAACCCTAACCCTAACCCTAACCCTAACCCTAACCCTAACCCTAACCCTAACCCTAACCCTAACCCTAACCCTAACCCTAACCCTAACCCTAACCCTAACCCTAACCCTAACCCTAACCCTAACCCTAACCCTAACCCTAACCCTAACCCTAACCCTAACCCTAACCCTAACCCTAACCCTAACCCTAACCCTAACCCTAACCCTAACCCTAACCCTAACCCTAACCCTAACCCTAACCCTAACCCTAACCCTAACCCTAACCCTAACCCTAACCCTAACCCTAACCCTAACCCTAACCCTAACCCTAACCCTAACCCTAACCCTAACCCTAACCCTAACCCTAACCCTAACCCTAACCCTAACCCTAACCCTAACCCTAACCCTAACCCTAACCCTAACCCTAACCCTAACCCTAACCCTAACCCTAACCCTAACCCTAACCCTAACCCTAACCCTAACCCTAACCCTAACCCTAACCCTAACCCTAACCCTAACCCTAACCCTAACCCTAACCCTAACCCTAACCCTAACCCTAACCCTAACCCTAACCCTAACCCTAACCCTAACCCTAACCCTAACCCTAACCCTAACCCTAACCCTAACCCTAACCCTAACCCTAACCCTAACCCTAACCCTAACCCTAACCCTAACCCTAACCCTAACCCTAACCCTAACCCTAACCCTAACCCTAACCCTAACCCTAACCCTAACCCTAACCCTAACCCTAACCCTAACCCTAACCCTAACCCTAACCCTAACCCTAACCCTAACCCTAACCCTAACCCTAACCCTAACCCTAACCCTAACCCTAACCCTAACCCTAACCCTAACCCTAACCCTAACCCTAACCCTAACCCTAACCCTAACCCTAACCCTAACCCTAACCCTAACCCTAACCCTAACCCTAACCCTAACCCTAACCCTAACCCTAACCCTAACCCTAACCCTAACCCTAACCCTAACCCTAACCCTAACCCTAACCCTAACCCTAACCCTAACCCTAACCCTAACCCTAACCCTAACCCTAACCCTAACCCTAACCCTAACCCTAACCCTAACCCTAACCCTAACCCTAACCCTAACCCTAACCCTAACCCTAACCCTAACCCTAACCCTAACCCTAACCCTAACCCTAACCCTAACCCTAACCCTAACCCTAACCCTAACCCTAACCCTAACCCTAACCCTAACCCTAACCCTAACCCTAACCCTAACCCTAACCCTAACCCTAACCCTAACCCTAACCCTAACCCTAACCCTAACCCTAACCCTAACCCTAACCCTAACCCTAACCCTAACCCTAACCCTAACCCTAACCCTAACCCTAACCCTAACCCTAACCCTAACCCTAACCCTAACCCTAACCCTAACCCTAACCCTAACCCTAACCCTAACCCTAACCCTAACCCTAACCCTAACCCTAACCCTAACCCTAACCCTAACCCTAACCCTAACCCTAACCCTAACCCTAACCCTAACCCTAACCCTAACCCTAACCCTAACCCTAACCCTAACCCTAACCCTAACCCTAACCCTAACCCTAACCCTAACCCTAACCCTAACCCTAACCCTAACCCTAACCCTAACCCTAACCCTAACCCTAACCCTAACCCTAACCCTAACCCTAACCCTAACCCTAACCCTAACCCTAACCCTAACCCTAACCCTAACCCTAACCCTAACCCTAACCCTAACCCTAACCCTAACCCTAACCCTAACCCTAACCCTAACCCTAACCCTAACCCTAACCCTAACCCTAACCCTAACCCTAACCCTAACCCTAACCCTAACCCTAACCCTAACCCTAACCCTAACCCTAACCCTAACCCTAACCCTAACCCTAACCCTAACCCTAACCCTAACCCTAACCCTAACCCTAACCCTAACCCTAACCCTAACCCTAACCCTAACCCTAACCCTAACCCTAACCCTAACCCTAACCCTAACCCTAACCCTAACCCTAACCCTAACCCTAACCCTAACCCTAACCCTAACCCTAACCCTAACCCTAACCCTAACCCTAACCCTAACCCTAACCCTAACCCTAACCCTAACCCTAACCCTAACCCTAACCCTAACCCTAACCCTAACCCTAACCCTAACCCTAACCCTAACCCTAACCCTAACCCTAACCCTAACCCTAACCCTAACCCTAACCCTAACCCTAACCCTAACCCTAACCCTAACCCTAACCCTAACCCTAACCCTAACCCTAACCCTAACCCTAACCCTAACCCTAACCCTAACCCTAACCCTAACCCTAACCCTAACCCTAACCCTAACCCTAACCCTAACCCTAACCCTAACCCTAACCCTAACCCTAACCCTAACCCTAACCCTAACCCTAACCCTAACCCTAACCCTAACCCTAACCCTAACCCTAACCCTAACCCTAACCCTAACCCTAACCCTAACCCTAACCCTAACCCTAACCCTAACCCTAACCCTAACCCTAACCCTAACCCTAACCCTAACCCTAACCCTAACCCTAACCCTAACCCTAACCCTAACCCTAACCCTAACCCTAACCCTAACCCTAACCCTAACCCTAACCCTAACCCTAACCCTAACCCTAACCCTAACCCTAACCCTAACCCTAACCCTAACCCTAACCCTAACCCTAACCCTAACCCTAACCCTAACCCTAACCCTAACCCTAACCCTAACCCTAACCCTAACCCTAACCCTAACCCTAACCCTAACCCTAACCCTAACCCTAACCCTAACCCTAACCCTAACCCTAACCCTAACCCTAACCCTAACCCTAACCCTAACCCTAACCCTAACCCTAACCCTAACCCTAACCCTAACCCTAACCCTAACCCTAACCCTAACCCTAACCCTAACCCTAACCCTAACCCTAACCCTAACCCTAACCCTAACCCTAACCCTAACCCTAACCCTAACCCTAACCCTAACCCTAACCCTAACCCTAACCCTAACCCTAACCCTAACCCTAACCCTAACCCTAACCCTAACCCTAACCCTAACCCTAACCCTAACCCTAACCCTAACCCTAACCCTAACCCTAACCCTAACCCTAACCCTAACCCTAACCCTAACCCTAACCCTAACCCTAACCCTAACCCTAACCCTAACCCTAACCCTAACCCTAACCCTAACCCTAACCCTAACCCTAACCCTAACCCTAACCCTAACCCTAACCCTAACCCTAACCCTAACCCTAACCCTAACCCTAACCCTAACCCTAACCCTAACCCTAACCCTAACCCTAACCCTAACCCTAACCCTAACCCTAACCCTAACCCTAACCCTAACCCTAACCCTAACCCTAACCCTAACCCTAACCCTAACCCTAACCCTAACCCTAACCCTAACCCTAACCCTAACCCTAACCCTAACCCTAACCCTAACCCTAACCCTAACCCTAACCCTAACCCTAACCCTAACCCTAACCCTAACCCTAACCCTAACCCTAACCCTAACCCTAACCCTAACCCTAACCCTAACCCTAACCCTAACCCTAACCCTAACCCTAACCCTAACCCTAACCCTAACCCTAACCCTAACCCTAACCCTAACCCTAACCCTAACCCTAACCCTAACCCTAACCCTAACCCTAACCCTAACCCTAACCCTAACCCTAACCCTAACCCTAACCCTAACCCTAACCCTAACCCTAACCCTAACCCTAACCCTAACCCTAACCCTAACCCTAACCCTAACCCTAACCCTAACCCTAACCCTAACCCTAACCCTAACCCTAACCCTAACCCTAACCCTAACCCTAACCCTAACCCTAACCCTAACCCTAACCCTAACCCTAACCCTAACCCTAACCCTAACCCTAACCCTAACCCTAACCCTAACCCTAACCCTAACCCTAACCCTAACCCTAACCCTAACCCTAACCCTAACCCTAACCCTAACCCTAACCCTAACCCTAACCCTAACCCTAACCCTAACCCTAACCCTAACCCTAACCCTAACCCTAACCCTAACCCTAACCCTAACCCTAACCCTAACCCTAACCCTAACCCTAACCCTAACCCTAACCCTAACCCTAACCCTAACCCTAACCCTAACCCTAACCCTAACCCTAACCCTAACCCTAACCCTAACCCTAACCCTAACCCTAACCCTAACCCTAACCCTAACCCTAACCCTAACCCTAACCCTAACCCTAACCCTAACCCTAACCCTAACCCTAACCCTAACCCTAACCCTAACCCTAACCCTAACCCTAACCCTAACCCTAACCCTAACCCTAACCCTAACCCTAACCCTAACCCTAACCCTAACCCTAACCCTAACCCTAACCCTAACCCTAACCCTAACCCTAACCCTAACCCTAACCCTAACCCTAACCCTAACCCTAACCCTAACCCTAACCCTAACCCTAACCCTAACCCTAACCCTAACCCTAACCCTAACCCTAACCCTAACCCTAACCCTAACCCTAACCCTAACCCTAACCCTAACCCTAACCCTAACCCTAACCCTAACCCTAACCCTAACCCTAACCCTAACCCTAACCCTAACCCTAACCCTAACCCTAACCCTAACCCTAACCCTAACCCTAACCCTAACCCTAACCCTAACCCTAACCCTAACCCTAACCCTAACCCTAACCCTAACCCTAACCCTAACCCTAACCCTAACCCTAACCCTAACCCTAACCCTAACCCTAACCCTAACCCTAACCCTAACCCTAACCCTAACCCTAACCCTAACCCTAACCCTAACCCTAACCCTAACCCTAACCCTAACCCTAACCCTAACCCTAACCCTAACCCTAACCCTAACCCTAACCCTAACCCTAACCCTAACCCTAACCCTAACCCTAACCCTAACCCTAACCCTAACCCTAACCCTAACCCTAACCCTAACCCTAACCCTAACCCTAACCCTAACCCTAACCCTAACCCTAACCCTAACCCTAACCCTAACCCTAACCCTAACCCTAACCCTAACCCTAACCCTAACCCTAACCCTAACCCTAACCCTAACCCTAACCCTAACCCTAACCCTAACCCTAACCCTAACCCTAACCCTAACCCTAACCCTAACCCTAACCCTAACCCTAACCCTAACCCTAACCCTAACCCTAACCCTAACCCTAACCCTAACCCTAACCCTAACCCTAACCCTAACCCTAACCCTAACCCTAACCCTAACCCTAACCCTAACCCTAACCCTAACCCTAACCCTAACCCTAACCCTAACCCTAACCCTAACCCTAACCCTAACCCTAACCCTAACCCTAACCCTAACCCTAACCCTAACCCTAACCCTAACCCTAACCCTAACCCTAACCCTAACCCTAACCCTAACCCTAACCCTAACCCTAACCCTAACCCTAACCCTAACCCTAACCCTAACCCTAACCCTAACCCTAACCCTAACCCTAACCCTAACCCTAACCCTAACCCTAACCCTAACCCTAACCCTAACCCTAACCCTAACCCTAACCCTAACCCTAACCCTAACCCTAACCCTAACCCTAACCCTAACCCTAACCCTAACCCTAACCCTAACCCTAACCCTAACCCTAACCCTAACCCTAACCCTAACCCTAACCCTAACCCTAACCCTAACCCTAACCCTAACCCTAACCCTAACCCTAACCCTAACCCTAACCCTAACCCTAACCCTAACCCTAACCCTAACCCTAACCCTAACCCTAACCCTAACCCTAACCCTAACCCTAACCCTAACCCTAACCCTAACCCTAACCCTAA